>DF244934.1:2234-24491 GCA_000507305.1 Breviolum minutum Mf 1.05b.01 | reverse complement strand
AGCAGAAGTTATGGAACGGCAGGAAAGAGGCAAAATTGCCAAAGCAAAAGCGGATGTGCCGGTAGTGGATGGTAGACCCGATGCGGAAGATCACGAAGTTCGAGCGAGTGAAGCATTGGGAGAACCTGTTAGAGAGAGAAGAGACTCTGACGAAGTGACATCGCCAAGAGCGGAAAAGAAGGCCAAAGCGAAACCACAGAGCAGAATAGCGTGTGGGAGAAAACTTGGATGATTTGTATCATGAGTTAGAAGGAACGGAAGCACCAGCTGTTTCGGCTGGAGCGGCCGCAAGTTCCAGTGCAGGTCTGGGAATGCCCAGAACGGATTTTGGTCCAGAGCTCACTGATGAGCAGATGGACGAAAGAGGAAGAGCGATATTTGAAGGAGAAGATGATGCTATGGAAGCACCAGATCAACAAAGAATGACACCACAGATTTCAGAGAATGCAACAGTCGAGCAGGTCGATTTACATTTTGTAGGACTTGTGGACACAGAAGAAGAAGAAACCGTTGACGCGAAAATGTTTCACGAGCTTGGTGAAAGTCTGGATGTTCATGCACTTGGAAAGCATGATATCACGGAAATATTTTCACCGCCACGTTTCACGAAAAGAGCCAACAGTTTTGGATTGAAACCTGGATATGCTATCGATTTGGAAACAAGCAGAGGAAATGGAGAAAGATGGGACCTGACGAACAAGACACATCAAAAGGATTTGGAAGCAATTCTGAACGACGAAGATCCCTACTTGTTGACGGGATCTCCACCTTGCGAGGCGTTTTCACTTTTGCAGGGTTGAATAAGAACAAGGTTCCAGAAGAAGTAAGAAGACGAAGATTGGAAGAAGGAAGAGAAAAGTTGAGGATAGCAGTCTGGTACTACAAAGAACGGAGAGCGAAAGGAAGATACTTTTTGCACGAACACCCTGCTCATGCAACTTCATGGAAAGAACCGGAGGTTGTCGAGTTGATGGAGCAGGACGACGTCTACGTAGTGGAAGGACCAATGTGTAGATGGGGAATGAAGAGCAAAGACGCAAGTGGAGTTGGATACGTTCGAAAACCTACAAGATGGATGACCAACAGCAAAGTGTTGGCAGAGATACTGCAGAAGGAATGTCCGAACAAAGAAGGACGTGCATGGCACAGGCACGTGATGCTTGTGAATGGAAGAGCCAAGGCGGCTCAGGTGTATCCACCCGCGTTGGTGGCGGCGATTCTCAAAGGAATAAAAGCGCAGATGAAAGAAGATGGAGAAATCAAAGATCTTGGAAATTTGAATGTTGGTGCAGT
Source organism: Breviolum minutum Mf 1.05b.01 (assembly GCA_000507305.1). Taxonomy (NCBI): domain Eukaryota; class Dinophyceae; order Suessiales; family Symbiodiniaceae; genus Breviolum; species Breviolum minutum. Next base: position 23,198 of record DF244934.1, on the reverse strand, counting down.
TCCCGATGAGGAGCCGGATTGCTCGGAAGAATACTTCGAAGGTTGGTTCCCCGAACAAAAGGACGAGGAAGATCGAATCTATGTAGACGATATCACCGGAGTGCAGTTGCCTACGGACAAAGTCCTTGAAGCCAGGCAGGAAGAGTTGCAATGGATCCACCGACAGAAGATATATGAAAAGAGAACGTTGGACGAGTGTTGGGCGGTTACTGGAAAGGCACCGATCACATTGAAGTGGATCGATCGAAACAAAGGAGACAGCCTACACCCAAACTTCCGTTCACGTTTGGTGGTTCGAGAAGTAAAGAAACAGCATGGAGCGTTGCCAGCCCACATGCTATTCTCGAATATGCCGCCGTTAGAAGCGGCGAAGATCCTATGCAGTTTGTTGGCGAGCAAGAGGACCTCGAAGTCAGGCAAGCTGCTAAAGCTGGCGTTATACGACATCAGTCGTGCTCACTTTTACGGTGAGAGTCAGCGATCCGTGTACGTTACACTTCCGGAAGGAGATGAAAGCGAAGGCAAGTGCGCCCTGTTACATAAAACTATGTACGGGACACAGGACGCTTCTCATGTGTGGCAAGAGCACTATTCCCGAAAGCTCATCGAGAAAGGGTTTGTGCAGGGCCAGGCATGGACTTCAGTGTTCACACATCCGGAACGAGATGTGATGCTGCTAGTGCACGGTGACGATTTCTTGGTGTTGGGAGACGAAGACGGACAAAAATATCTGAAAGATACGTTATCAGAACATTACGACTATCGTTGTGACGGTTGTATTGGACCAGAAGACAATCAACACATGACGTTGTTGAATCGGATTGTGACATATCACAAAGATGGATCCGTCAGTTTCGAAGCAGACCCAAGACATGCAGAAATGATCATAAGACAGTTGGGACTTGAAGGTTCCAAAGGAATTTCTACACCAGGAGAAAAGAAGAAATTGAGTGACGTGGTAGCAACGAGTGGACTACCACCCATGAATGCAGAGAGAACTACACTATTCAGATCGTTAGTGATGAGAGCACAATTTCTGGGACAAGACAGAGCAGACATCGCTGAATCGGTGAAGTCGCTCACCAGAAAGATGAAGAGTCCGACAGAAGCGGACTTCAAAGATCTGAAACCATTGGGAAGGTATCTTATTGGAAAGCCGAGAGTGGTTAACATGTTCGAAGCCCAAAGAGACAGTAAGGTCATCAAAGTGTTTTGCGACAGCGACCACGCAGGTTGTTTGCTGACGAGAAGGTCAACGACAGGATTGGTGATCACAATCGGCAGACACACAATCAAAACGACATCGAACTTACAATCTACTATTGCTTTATCAAGCGGAGAGTCAGAATTCTACGCTCTGGTAAGAGCATGTGCGTTTGGACTTAGCGCTTTACCGTGATTGGGGTTTGGAAATGGACTTGCTCGTCGCAAGCGATTCTTCTGCGGCGAGAGGAACAGCAAGCAGAAGAGGATTGGGAAAACTGAGACATGTACAGACAAGATACCTGTGGATACAAGAACGTGTTGCGAAGAACGAGTTGAAGATTATCGCAGTTGGAACAAAACAGAACGTAGCTGATTTATGTACAAAGCCGGTGAACAAAGACACGTGTGAAAAGCACATGAAGACTTTAGGGCAGATCTTTGCAACAGGCAAAGCATCTGGAGCAAAAGCTTTAGAATCGTAGCAAGTCCAAAGAAAATGGACTATGCACGAAGGAGGGGTGTTCAGAATATGGACATCTCATACATGTATCACCCTATACACATACGTCATTTTGGCTCAAGGGAAAAAGTGCGTGCATCTGCATTGTGTTTGAGGATCATATTTTCTGATTAATCTGATAATATCACAATATCATGTTCTATGGATTAATATATTGCATATGTATATACAATATATGATATACATATACAAGATTATATATAATACATCAATATATAAGTTGTATTCAATATATACACAATCCATTGACCATGTTTTTTGACCTTAAGACGTCAATGAGTGAAGCGCCTGAAGCGCAGTTGAGCCCAAAGAGACGAAATTGGAAACAGAGCCCGAAGCTCAGAAATTGATAGAAAACGTTGTGGGCGTTACGTTGTTCGGTGTTTTTTGGACCTGGTGTTTAGAGTTCTTTTACTTCAGGGCAGTTTGGAATTAACACATCATAATGTTTGACTTGTTTGAAGAAGTTGGTAAGCCAGTCTTAAAAAAAAGAACTCCATATAAATATGATTAAATTCCATAAGTTACTCACCCATTCTTAATCACTATTCATTCCATACATCCTATATAATATCGTATAACTACTATGCCTTTGTGAATTTTGTGTGTATTTCGATCTAAGGTTTGATGATCGAAAACGCTTTGGAATCGGAGGAGGGCACCGGGGGACCCCCGGAATTGATGCCGATCCGATGCTTGATGTCATAGCAGGTTGCTTAAAAACATGCTCAAATTGCTAAGTGGTCTTCCGACCCAAACATCAAATGTATAGATTTAATGCTGAGATCACATAGTTCCCTGCAAATTGGGAATGATCCGATTTGTATTGAGGGTAATTCAATTTGTAGTAGAATGATGTCCAATCTCATTTTGGATTGCCAGAAGAGAACAATGAGACCTTTTAAAGGACTTTATTGTATTCATGTACTACTGGGTGACTGACCAGCCAGCCTAAGCCAGTTTTGATTGCTCAAACTGCGGTGTGCTATGCATTTGCAATGCTATGCACCTCGGAATTCCTTGGAATACCTTCGAATCCAGTAATTATAAAGATTCCGGGTCACTTTCAAGGTCAGGAGCTCTGAATCTATGCATTTAGGTTGGATGTTTTGACTTTTTTTTTCACCAGGTAAGGATTTCCATCACATAAAGAGGCACTTCTTGATATTATAAGTTCTTCTTTAAAACAAATATACTTACTAAAAAAGCAAGTTCCATAATAAGAACAGGAAAAATCCTCCAAAAAAAAAAATGGCGCATTTTTTTTTTGTTGTTTTTTCTTTTTGGTTGCCTCGTTGTTTTGTTTCCCCCCCAACCCCCAAACCTGGGCTCCGGAGCCCTCCAGGTCGACCAGATCACGGACCAAGTTTGGCCAAGTTCCGAGGAGATTTTTTTTAACAGAAAAAACATGGGAAAAAACACCCAACGTTTGGTCCTTTTTTTTTGGGGGGGAGGGATAAACCATGGAAAATTGTGGGAGGTGTAAGTAATATTTGTAATTGATGGGTGATGGAATTTTAGAAGAATCTGAAACTTTCAGTTGCTTGCACGTTTGAAAATATTGGATGACAGGTTCAAAGGTTGTTTTGAAGTGCTGTTCTTGAACCAAACAACTACTGTATGTTTTTGCTCTGTTAAAAACCAGGTCAACCTTTCTGACTATTAATGTTTGGCCCACTTGGGTCGACCAGGATTGGGACCACCTGGCAGCATGGCCATGGGTCTAACGGGTCTTACTCTTGGGCTTGGACCCATGTCCTTGGTGTCAGGCATTTTGTTTGGATGCGTGGATGCTTGTGGTGATACTCCCCAGAAAACTAACATGTCCCCTGAAAATCAATGGTTGGAAGATGTATTTCATATACTGAAATAGTCCCTTTTTGGGGGGGACATGTTAGTTTTCAGGGGTGTATTCGGTAGAGGATGAGATTTCAACAGATTTCAACAGGATGAGCAGCTGGGATTTTTTAATTGTCCTAGACAAATGGATCGGATATGAGTATAATATCTATACAATTTACAGATATATATGATGAAAACTAAAATCATGGAGGATTTATATGGATATAAGTACGAAATTGCATTTTTAGCCGCTTGCTAGATGGTGATTTTGCAGGTTGGAGAATTCCATAGCCGGACAAAAATGAACTGAAGTTAAATCACCCAGAATTTGATGTCATTCCTGTTAAAATATTAACAATCTGAGCAAAAAACAACAAGTTACCCAGACAATCACCCAGACTCGATCTAAAACACAGCCATTCAGGCATTTGGCAATCAATATTTTCCACATTCAAAGTCAGGGCAGATGCAAAGCACAACCTCACAGAGGATCAACATCCTCAAAAATGACCACATTTGCTTTACCTCCAGGCTCCCTATCCCACCATTGATCTCCATTTTTCCTCCACACGTCACCGCTCATTGTCTTGAAATCTTGAAATCTTGGCCGTTTGTCAGGCCGCGGCGGACCACGCATGACGAACGAAGCGAAAGAAATGCCGAAGGAAGCGAAGGTTGTTTCAACAGGTGTGGTTTTTTCACGGGAGGACCCATCGGCTTATGCGGCTAAGTCATATTGGATTCTTAATGGTTGACTTTTTCAAGTCGGAAGGGAACTGGAGATAGGATGTCGGAGAAGGCATGCATGGCAAAATGCTTTTTTTAAAGGAAAAGATTGGGGCCCTCAGTCCTGTTTGGACACTGCAGATTGTGGTCTAATATATCTTCCCAACGAAAAAAAATCCAAGACACCAAACATGTACTGCAAAATTGAATGTGAACATATCTTGTAGTAGGAGAGGTCCACACTGTAGCCCCACCAAGAAGAAGTCGTTCATGAAGTAGTTCATGCGGTACGTAAAAAGAGGAAATAAAATTTCCGGCAAGACCAACGAAAAGTTTAAATGAAACATGCACTGACATGTTATACATATCAGTAAGTAGGCATTATTGGAATGATGAAGTGTTTAAGTGTCAGGTGGTTTATACCTATGAGTAAGTAACCACTTACGGACATGAACCATCCAAGCGATGGTGGCTTCGTCTTGTGGACACCCTACCGGCCAACCAAGACGACGTTGAAGCCAATCACGAGGGAGCAAAATTGAATGTGGACAATTCGATATGCACCAAAGATGGATTTTTTGTGTAGACATTCACTCATCTTCAAAACTCGCATATATGCATAGATATAAATATATACAGCCGGCAGCCAGCATAGTGCTGTGAGTTTCGTGCCCCCTCCAAAAAAAGGGATCCCAACATGGAGGAAGTGCAAGACATTGCCTGATTATATTTCCAGGTCTGGAAACCTTTACACAAAAACAAAAACCAGGCTGGTGGAACGGATTGTTCCACTTGATTGGTGTATTTCGATCATGTATTCTAGGTGGTGGTTTCAAACAATTTTTATTTTCACCCCTACCTGTGGAGATGATCCAATTAGACTGATATGTTTTTCCGATTTTTCCGTAGCCGTGTTGGAGTCGAGGCTCCTGGGGGGGGGATCGATGTGAGGATATTGCAGGCCATGGGCAACACCACTGCGGCACAAGTTTGCTGCTGCGAGCGGCGCCCAGATCCACGCCGCCAATACCGGCGAGGTGATGGCGAGACTCCCGTGTCTCCTCATTTGAAGGGCGCGAAGCAGGAGTCAAAGAGTTCATCTTCAAGTTGGCCATTTGACTTTGAAAGCAATGAGCCCGGAGATTTGACCAAGCCCTTGGCAGAGCAGGCAGCAGATCAGGCCGAAGGAAAAGTGAAGATCTTGGAGTCTTCAGCTTTGAAAGTCATGGGCAAGTTAAGGAAGTTTCCCACCAGTGGCATGGGATGGGGCTCTGGTTGGTCTGCCAAGGAACGTTTCTTTGCTGTGCTTCCTGCAAAGGCATATTTGAAACAGAGCCGCAAGAGCGAGAAGTTTGAGTTTGTCTACGAGATCGATAAGGCTCCAGGCGGATCAAGTCCGCGAGGACCTCGCTCCATCGATCGCTTGCGATGCTGGCGATCGGGCAGCTTGCAGTATTGGGACACCACCGCAGCCTTTGAGAAAAAGGAACCCCCAAAGGGGTCGATTCCTTTGCTCGGCATCACCAGGGTCTACATTGATGAGCAGAACAAGAATGAGGTCATTGTGAAATACGCTAACGGTGCCAGTAGTGAACCAGTCTTCCTGCGGCTGCACTTTCCTAGCCAAATGGCTGCAGAGCAATGGCGCCAGGAGATGCGACAAGTTCGGGCTACCCTTTGAGGCTGTTTATAAGCCATCAGGGTGGCTGAGTTTCAAAGGTTCACCCCCACCGTGACGAGTTCATCGCTCCCAAAAACCAGAAAAGACATGGTTGGAAACCGGTTCTACCTGGGAGAAAATACACTTTTTCCGTGGCAATTTGTTTGACTCCTATTTTTCCCGGGTAAAATCACACCCAACTAGTCCGTAGTATTGCAATTGGTTTATTTGTTTATGAAGATCGTTGTACAAAAACCCCACAACGCCCAGGGTCCCGTGAATCGTCTTCCAGTGAGTCTCCCAGTGAGCCGGGATCGCCGGACATCACCGCGGGGCGACAGGGACTCTGAAGCTTAAAATGTTTGATGCAGATTGACTGCCAAAAAATCTGGTTAAGTTATGTTTGTTGGTAGAATTTTGATGTTTGTGGAATTCGAAAATCAGAGGAGTTTGAATTGCATGCATGGATGCATTTTGATGGTTTTTGACTCAACAGTGCCCTGAACAAACAATTCAGATTGGTATTTATCAAAGATCAATCTGTTTTTGATAGTATCGATATGACAACAACATGAGTTGCCCTCATTATTTTAGATGATATGCTTGTAACATCAATAAAATACAACTAGATTCAATCTTTGGACAGCATGACGTTTCCCCCCCATTGTGTGTGTTAAAAAAACATCGGCATACAAATCGGAAGCCCACAAAACACACCACGTCTCAACGAATCAGCAATTGCCCAATGTGTCTTGTTTTCCCACATGTGGCGCTCTAACGTCCGGGTCCGTCCACAAGTGACGGGACAAAAATTGAGTGGGTTAGTCCATGGGCAAAAACCAAGTAGTGGCAGGCAAAGGTTTACTGGAAACTTCCAGGCACCCAGGGTGAAAAAAAACCAATTCAGGGCCGGGCCCTGTAGATTTTTGAACAGTGAGCCTTGTTGTTTCAGGGGACATGTGTTTTTTTTCACCCGGAAAAAATCATCACGTTGAACTGGTTTTTGCATTGGAAGCTTGTGAAATGCACCAATTGTACCACAATGACATGGCTTTTATTAGCGTTGGATGTATGAAGTTGATTGAAACAATGCCAGAGTCCTTCATAGCCAGCTGTTTTATGTGGCAAATGGGCAACATGATGAAGCATTGATGCAACATGCACGGATATTATGAACACTATTGGATACTTGAAATTTAAAGGTGTGTGTATATGATTTACAGTATGTGCTTGCCTTGTCAACTGACGTAAGCGTCGTTTTTTCAATTTGATGACGAGAGTTACAAAAACGCCGAAAGTCTTTTCAAAGCAGTTAGAGAAACTTGGGACTACTGTTGATGGAAAAACTACCGCCTCCGCCTGAGATGTATAAAGCCCTGTGAATAATGGGATAAACTACCTATCAACTGGTGCAGGATTTCTTCCATCAACAGTAATGTATAGGGAGATGCACAATACAACTAAAAACGCTGCTCGTAGGACGAGCCTGTAGACACTTCCTCTACAGACCCCAGTCCGTTGGGATTCATTGTCTCGCACAGGCTGAAGAAATACAAATTGAGACTTGTGATTGGAAGCACCACCAACAAATTATGTTTATTTGTACTAAGGTTTTTTTGTATATATATATATATACTGCTAGTTGATGATTCAATAGACATGAATAGAGGTGGATGGCTATGTAAAAGTCCAGTGTGAAATGTGAAATTAGAACATTCACCTTTCATATAGTAATATGAAACTAACATAGCCCCTGAAAATAGTGCTTGGGAGACATTGGCAGACTACTTTACTTTTGAGAAGGCCTAGTTTTAGGAACTATGTTATTATTCCAGTATACCGAATTGTAATACATATAGACTCATAGACTCACAGCAGATTCTTTTTCTATCAGCCTTGCGGCTGACAAATCAACTTATTTTGTGGCTGCTTTGCTCAGGCCCTGAGTTATTTTCAATTATTTGTTGGACATGCACAATTCACACACCAAGATGTGCCAAAGAAAGCCAATGTCAGATCATGTCTAATGAATTATGTTTATCATGATGAGGGCTTTGAGGTCAATAGATCTAGACACCAACAAAAAGTAAGATAAGATAACCATGATTTCATCATCTCATTTGATCATTTTGGTAAGGGGCCGAATTTGCAGTTTACTTAAGCCATGTTGCACCTTCTGAACACGGCCATGGCAGAAACAATGCTTCCGTCGAAGGCAGGATATTGAAAACAACTCATGTGTTTTAAACGTCTATATGTTTTTCTGTTTTTTATTGATAGGAAAAAAAGCATGTTTCCAAGGGTAACATGTTTCTCAGGGTGCGAAGTGTATGCTCAATGTGGCAATGCTTATTTTTGCGCAGCTAGGTAGCCTTGGCTCCTCATATTGTCGCGTCCCAAGAGGACTGGTTCCAAAGTTGTGAAGAAAAGGTTGGTTAAACGGTGAATGGTGTACAATCTGTTGTTTTGAAGTATTTTGATGGAATGTTATAACAATGATTATAGATTAATAAGATATACTGTATCAATTTTGCGTTTGAACCCTTGCACTTTACACAGATGTGTCTATGTATTTGTAAGTGTGCCTAATTCTTAAAAGCACCTTTGTTGGCATCATGCGGCACAAACAGCGTTACATCACGCAATTTACTTGTTTCCCACCTTTCTAATTGGCACCGTGGCATTGTCAGTTCTTTGATATTGATAGACTGCAGCTATGAAGATTGAAACATGTTGAGATGTATGTCAACAGTCTGTCCCATTTTGTTGACGATACTGAGTGCCTTGTTTTGTATTTTTGCATTTTGGTCTTTGACAGTCGACATGCTTAGAAAGATAAAAACGCAAAGCAAAACAAATGAACAAAGAGAACCCAAGGAAGAAAAGCAAACGCGATCACAAGGGAACAAGAAACTGTAAAAAAGCAACATACACAGGGAAAACAAACCATTTCAAAAAATCAGTGCAAGCCAGTCTTTCTACATTTTTGTTTTGCCTGCTTTTTGTCGTCTTGTGATTTGATGTGTTTTGGGGTTGCTTCTATTGATTTCCGATTCAATCAGTTATAGTTATATACATATATCGAATATTTCATGTTTCTAAGAGAATAACCAACCGATTTGGGAGAGACATCAATGCGTGAATCTAATGATTATTGATAAACTCTAGGTGGTGGTTTCAAATATTTTTTATGTTCATCCCTACCTGGGGGAAATGGATCCAATTTGACCAATATTTTTCAAATGGATTGAAACCACCAACCAGAACTGAATTATATAGATTTGATTCATATTTACTTTGTAGTGCTGGCCCGACCCAACGGGAGCTTCGGATCCACTTTTCTTACATTGCCTTGAGCTTCGGATCCAAATTTCCCTAAACCTTCAGTTTCATCATTTGCGGGGCTTCAGCTCTTGCATTTGGATCATCCACATGTTGTTGGAACTGTGAGGTGCTGTATGCTACCCAGTTATTTCGGGATGTTTAAGAAGCCTCTATAAGGATTCCCATGAACAAAAAACAGTATAATGGAATGCCATAAGGGTTTTGAATATTGCCTCTTTCATATTTTCTCGATTTTCGTCACTTCCATCGGTTGTTTTTTGTTTAATAAGGATTCTTATAAATCAATCAGGAGTCGATGGAATGTCAAGGTCCAAGGTGTTTGTTGCAAGTTGCTCAGGTTGCTTTATGCACCATATTTGTTACAACATGGCAACTTCTGCGACGTTCCAAGAAAGCCAGTTGTCCTTCAGTTCCCGGCTCCTGGCTCTTTGGGACCGGGGAACCCGGGTTCCGAACCAGAAAAGTGGGGGGGGCTTTGGATGACAGGGCAATGCTTGTCATGGAATGAAATTGAATCTAATAAATTGGAGAAGGTGGGTGAGTAGGTGGCAGCCTATAGAAATCAATAGGAAGCTGTGCTCGCTTATGATGACGACTTTTGATAAAGGATGTCATTGAATTCAGCTTGGACAACTTATGGTATTAGTGAGGTTAAGCCAAAAGGTGCTGGTAGTTTATATAGGAAGTCCATGTTGTTGTTGTTGTTGTTGTTGTTGTTGTTGTTGTTCTTGTTTCTAACAAATTGTTTAAATCCAGGAATTTAAGTACAAATAATGGATGTGCTTTAAATCAATCGATTTTGACCAAGTACCATTTGATTCAGACACTTCCCCGGTGCCTTAGGTTATGTAAGAGTTCACCCGGGGAAGGATTGATGATGAACTTTGCACCCAGGGCTCGCCTTGGTCGTTTAGGCGATATGGAATCTGAGAATCACAGATTTTGTGAGGAACATGTTTTTTTTCCAGACTCCATAGTTGGGTTTATGGTGGGTTTTTTGAGAGTGTACATATACAATATATACACATGCATTCATCTTTCAGATCCTAAAAGACCAAAAGGCAGTTTACTACTCCAGTTTTTGACATGCGAACAAAAAAAACTGCCAGCAAACTTGGAGGAGTAGTCAAACTGTCAAGCTTATATGCAAAGTAGGGAATGCCACCCCATCCCTCCCAAAAGACATAGAACAACCAAGATTCGATAGGAAATACTTTTAGAAGGGAACAAAACTTGATGAGTGGGAGAGGTGTTAAGCGCAATCCCCTGAGTTTGTTTGTTGCCCAAAGCACCAGGAACCTTCCAGACTTCCTTCGTGCCGCTTCTTGTCACAGGCTGGCGGCTCGTAGTTTAGATGTTTTTTCAGCAGAATTTGAAGAACATACTGTTGATGGAAGAAATCTTGCACCAGCTGATAGTTTATCGCATTATGCACAGTGTTTTTTTTTATGTTTTTTTTACATCTTAGGTGGTGCATGATTTCTTCCATCAACTGTAATGGGGTGAAAACTCATGATTTTGAGATTTTGGAAATCAATGGCCTCAGTTGATGGCCCTCCACAAAAAATGATTGTCTCTGAAACAAATCCAAAGTGGGATGGTTAAATTCACAGATGACAAGAACACCTGACATATTCGTGACATACCTGACTTCGACACAGGATTTTTTCTATAAGAAATCACAAGGATCTTTTCTTCTCAACGCATTTTCACTCTTTTTTCTATTGTTGCGAGAAGGTACGACAAGTATGATTCATGCTTAGCGATTCCAAATTTCTTGGAAATCTTAATGATTCAGATTATATATTCACTTCCAAAAGTTTCTAAAAAAAATCCTTAAAAAAAACACCAGAGTTTCATCCACATGGTCAATCTCGGTCAGGTACCAAGATTGGGTTAAATGGCCCATTGGATTTCTCCATTTCTCCGGTTTTTTTTGGGCTGTAAAGGGCGCTACCCAAGAAGACATGGTCACGAGGCATCTTGACATGTTTGTGGAGCATCACCGTGAGTTGGGTCAAAACCTCGGGGGTGGGTGGCCACTTCGGACAAAGGGCCGTAATGACGCCAAAAAAAAAATCCCAATGAAAGCTGCTAAGAGTGTGTCTGTTTTTTCACAATAAGAAATGGTTGCTAAGAAAAGATGAAGGTTTTTTTTGAAGATTCACACGGTCGGAATGATTGAGAAATGCCTTGGTCTTTACAGTGAAAGTTATTCCAGGTCGGTGAAGTAGAAAGTGAAGTTGAGAAGATTTGCTGTGCCTTTATTTTACAAGAGTTACTTGTATCACGTACCAATAAAACTGGTGTATATCCTAGAAGATAGATAGATGAAAGTGTTTTTTGTCCAAAGATGTCATGGTTCCACCACAATCCGCTAGATCTAGGCTCAACACTGCAATACACAGAATGTATAGTATGAACATATTTATTTCTTCATTCATATTTATATATACATGTACAGGTACATATCATTATGTAGCATCTTTCTTCCAACAATGAACTTTGACTAATTGCAAAAAAACGTGTGAAAGATAGATCTCCTGAATCTTTTTAATGATATAATCTTCCCCTAAAATAGCCCTTCTCATTTTAACCAGCCGCCTATTTCAGGCAAGACAATTCTTTACAAGTTCCCCTTCAAGTCTGCAACTCAGACTGCCCAACGTCCAGCCCAAAACGGGTCACATCCGCCGTTTTCTGCGTGGGAAAACATCTCCGGCAACGCACCGAGGCCTGAAATCATTTCCACCACAAGTCCCAGGAGCGACGACTTGGGGAAAGTTCGGAAAGGAAGGGTTTGTTTGCAAAGGAAAAATGGGGGGGGTTGAAGATTTTGTTGATATTTTGGATAGATTGAAAAATCTGCTCAAATTTTTGTTGATGAACGATTCCTCTATGACAATTGACAACATGACATGTGTTTGTGGACTTATTGTCTTGGCCTGGAAGGAATATCGAACACATGCTCAAGGGCAATTTCCACAATTTCGTGAAAGGCCGTGAGTTTGCTTCATTGCAGTGAGTTTTATATCAACATTGGAACCGCCGGCGGGGACCCGAACTTCACAGGATGGTGGTTTCGTGCTCCTCTCACTCAGCTGCCCTTGCCTTAGGTGGTGATATGTTTCAGAAAGCATCCTAGCCGACGTCGTATGTGTAAGGTGTGTATCCTATGGCTATAAAGGTACCTGCAATGGTCAGACTGGAGCCAAGTAGACCTTATCCCAGTATCTTACCATCTCTTGAGTGGCATGAGATAATGTAATTTGACACTTGTACAATTGATGATGGTACGACGGTTCAGAAACTTTTACCGGTGACCATTGGCCATAAAGTGCATGTAGAAGTGACCCGAGGAAATTCATGGAAATTCGTTGTTCATCATGAAGTGGGTTCGTTTTATGGCATCTAAGAGCAAAATCATACAGAATATACTGTAGTATACTGTAGTTAATTTGTATGCAGGATGCAAAAATGATGGGAGACCCCTTTCAAATTTATACCCTTGTACCGTTTGTGCGATTCCTTACATTCTTTCACATTTTAGACAAATTCTTTCGGGCCAAATCAGAAACGCCCTGTTTAATGATGTAGCCTTAAATGTTGGATACCTGCTTGTTACAAGCAGGTCCGACCGTCCAGTGTGGGGAAGAATTATTGCTAGATTTTAGTTTAGATATCATACCAGTTTCCAATTCTGTTGATGGAAGAAATCCTGCACCAGTTGATAGGTAGATGATCCCATTATTGACAAGGTTTTATACAACCCGGGTGATTAGCCGGATGTCTTCCATCAACAGTAGCTCCAGTCAGTTTCATAAAGGTTTGGGTAGTTAAGAAGTTGGCTATGCTAGGCACGTCCCCCAACTTTCAGGCTCATCGAGGGGTAAAGATTGTTGTTCTGAAAAAGGCCTACAAGTTCCGCTTTTAGCTTCTATTTTTGGATAGTGATATTCGATTATGATACTTGTAACATGTCCGTTCACCATATAATCTAGGTGGTTTCAAGTATTTTGTTATTTTCACTCCTAAAATTGGGGAAATGATTCCCATTTTGACGAGCATATTTTTCAAATTGGGTTGGTTCAACCACCAACTTGTTATAGGTGAGTAGTGTTGGGTACACTCCCTAAAACTAATAGCTCGCCCCTGAAAATGGTGGTGAAACCAATAGGAATTTCCTGAAATGCAAGGGTCAATAAATTCAAGTGCGAACTGTTAGTTTCAGGGAGTGTATAATACTGTATCTGGGTGGTGGTTTCAAACATTTCTTATGTTCAACCCCTATATTTCGTTGACTCATATTTTTCAGATAGGTTGAAACCACCAAGCAGTTACAGGTGAGACAACCCAAAAACCATGGCTTTTTGGCGAAGAAAATCCCCACCTACCGAGGCTGGGGGATGGCATCTTTAATGCCGATGTCAGTTGGCGCCCCCAAAAATCGATTCGAATCGATCGATCGATCCATATGGGTGTTTCCTTAAATGGTGGTACCCCTCAAACACCCCAAAATGATCATTTTTAGTAGGAAAACCCCGTGGTTGCTGGGTACCACCATTTTAGGAAAGCCTCATATGGTTTGATGTATATTATATATATATATATATATATCAATAGGCTGTTTCGAAAGGTTCCCTTAAACCGGTGGGATCGGTGAGATATATAAATCACCCAAGTGGCAGGAAAAATACCACTTATATACCATGTATATCTATATATATATATATATTGCCCATTGAGTATATACCCAAGAAGTCCATTTTTGACCAAACTTTGGCCCGTTGTTTGGAAATCCATTCTATGAATCATCCCAAAGACCAGTGACTTTGTTTGGTACTTCAGGGTCTATGTGTATATATGTCATACTGCATACATGATGTTGATATGTTGAGTGATGTCTTGCATGTCTTGCTTGTTTTTCGTTCATTGGGCTCCCATATATTTGTGGAGTTTCCTCATATTGTTCAGGTGAGCAATGAAACAAGCCCTTGTTGTTTAGGGTATATAGGGGATTGTACTACCCAATTATCTAGGGGTTATAATAAACCACTATAAAGATCCCTATTAAACAACCTGGATTCAATGGAATGTAAGTGTTTTTTTTTTTCGTGGCTCAGGTACTCTTTGTTCATCCAGCATGCAAGGAGAGAAGATTTTCCGCAGTTTAAGCTTGAATGTTTGACGTCACAACGTCAAAAATCAATGAAATGACAAGTCTCCGATAAATCAGGCTATTATCATTGCCAACATCACATGTTTTAAAGAATGCCAAGTAACAAAAAATCTTCCAAGAACTTTCACATCAAAGATCTTAATCCTTAAAAAAAACAACTTTCCCTTTCACTCCCCAAGTTCTCCCTCTCAAGCCACCAACCTAACTTTTCCAGCCCTTGGCTGTGGAAATCCATCCGCCTGGGAAATCTTCCAGTGACAGCCATGGCAGCTGGACCTTGGTTGGGGTGATGGCTCATGTGACGAATTTAAATCTGGACATTGAGCCACCTCAACAGGGAGTATGGCGACGGAGGAGTTTTGTGCGGGATGGGGGTGTTTTATGGTGAGTTTTCTGAGGTGGTTTCTGAGAACAGATTGAGTGATTCAAATTGATTAGATGTCAATGGACAAATCTTTTTGGATTCAGGTGACATATCCTGATTAATTCATCGTTGACACTGATTGGATTTGACTTTGGAACTTTACAAATTTCTAATAGAGATGTGATTCCTTTTATCAAATCAGGTACTAATCATATCCAGTGTTGGTTTGCTAGCTTTTGTATGGTTTTGTAGACGAGTATAATACACTGAAAGTGTGAGAAGTGCTATAGATTCACTCGAATTTCGTCACACGGTCTTCACATCTACAATGGTTGCGAATAGTGGATTTGCCTGCCAGCGGCGGTCAGGTTACCGGAGGGTATTCAGAATCATTCTATTTGAAATTGCTATGATTCAGAATGAAGGGTTTTCATCCCCCAGGGCGATATCAGCCAGCCCCAAAATGTCATTCGTTTTTTTGGTTCAAGGACATATGGTATATGTGGTACGGAATGGATAATATGAGTCAACTGGGGTCATGTATTTTTTGAGACACATCTATAATTTTTATAGAGAACCGTACATACCTTGGTGGTCAAAGGATTCCTACCTCAAAAAAAATGTAGGCCAAGTGTGAAAAAAATGGAGCAAGATGGGATTTCAATTCATTTCAACCGGTTTTGTTGAGATAAATCATGGTGAAGTCAGATGGCTCCTCAAATGGTGTAAGTCCCGAAGTGTTGCAGGATGTTACACGGCTCTCCGGCAGCCTCTGCCATGGCTGTGGGTGGTCGACGTGAATGGTCCAGGTTTTCTTGGGAGATGGTGATATCTGTGAAGACGGTCAAGGTGTCTTATTGTCTTGACATACTGTAGAGATCTTATATAATTGGATATAATTACTCTTAATATCTCTTAATACGATATGATTCAACCCAGAGGAGAACCTCACATTGGTGTCGAAATTTGCTTCACTTGGTGGGTGTTCCTCCAGTCTGTTGGGTCACTGTACTGTACCACTCACTTTTCTGAGAATTGTGAACCTTGGTGAATTTCGTTTTGACTTTCCCGGTTTTTTCCGCTTTTTTTTTGCGTTTTTCGCTGGAAGTTATCGCTGCAGGAGACATTTGCGCGGGGTGGCGGGACTCGAGGATGCGGACATCGGGCGCAGTGCTTCTGAGCCTTCGATGCGTACGATCCGACGGAGTGGCTTGGACGGATGTGGGTGGTGATGATTTATGTGAACATGCGGGTTGTGCTTCTTGTTGTTGTTGTTGTTGTTGGCTGGTTGCTGTTTGTTTTTTTTTCATGTTGATCTTTTTGTTGGATGTGAGTGCACAACACAAACCACAAAGAAATATGTCTTGGACATGGAATGCGAATGTATAGATAGAGAATTATGTGTATATGATTAGCCACCAGGCTTTCATGGATTCCAGCGGTTTTTTGTGCTGGGGATCATCTCAAATTAAATTTGAAACAGGGTGAAAACATGAATAACAAGTACATGATAGCAGCATTCATCAACTCATCAACCTACACTTCGTAAAACTAAGATAAAAATTGAAAATTGATGGGTTTTCCCCGGTTTGGGGAGATGATATATCCTCCAGGGAACTAACGTATCACCCAAAAATGGCATTTTGAAGATGATTTTCCTTTTCCCCAGGTGGGATATGTTAGTTCCCTGGAGGGTATCCTTTCCTCTTAAGGAACATCCTTTCCTTTTCAGAGCTTAGTTTCAGTGAGGGTTTTTGCCTTTTGTCAGCCACCTTCGCAGTTCCACAACGCGAAGTGCTGAGGTGAAACGGCATCTCATGGTTTGACTGCTTCATACCATTTACCCCAGACCTTTGGTTTTTTTTGGTTGGCATAATTTGATGCCAAGATGGCGGGAAGAATTCTGAGTTTGGACGATTTTATCTTTTTTTGTTTTGTCACACCAGTTTTCGTCTTGAAACTTTATCAAAGGAATTGGTGGTTGGAATGCAAAGTGTTTTTTTTTCAAGACATGCCATCATGCCATCTGATTTGGAATCTTATTTGGTACATGTTATTCAAAAATTCAGGTGGGGTGTGCTTCCATTTGAACCTATATATTATGACCTATGTTTTCATGACTGCTGATTGGGTGCCAGGTGCAAAATCCATATATTTTTTGGGTGGGTTTTGTTGCATCAACATGCCCTAAGAATCCAAAACTATGCTGAGATATCCGGGCCGGATGGGATTGGATCCCTTAATACCACTCTAGGGGAGGGTTTGGATTTGTTTGGGATGAGGGGCTCCATGTGAATGATGATTATTTTTGATTTATAATCACATAAATCTCATATTAGTGTATACTGTATACACACATATGACATGTACAGTAATATGATAATATGTCTATATATATACATTTATGCATTTATATGAAGCTGTGCAGAATCTGTATCGAATGCCTCAATGTGGCAATCTCTCAAATTCGATCCAAAAGAACTCGCAGGTCCGCTTATTTGCCGATGCGATGATATACCAATTGGGTGATTATATTCTACCTACCACCAAAAAAAGGGAACCAGGAAACTCCATTGACAAAAAAAAACGTGCTTATAGAGAAACCAAATGTTGGTTATAATATATGGAATGCATGTATGATGATGTATGATGTAGTCTTAGTATACTACCCTGTAAAAACTAGGGACTTCGGACTGCAAACTTGATCGAAATGAAATTTGCAAATCTCAAATCTTCACCAACCAGGATTTCATATCGGATGGCAGTCGACCACCAACTGCCGAACTCAGGATCTCTCCTGGTAGCACGGCACGAGGGTCCTTTCGAAAGTCGATGGCATCTATGGTTCGCTCGAATTCAAAGCTGCCCGGATTTGTTAAAAAATTCGGCTGGTGCGGGGAGGGAGGGAATGCATGGAATCCTATCATTTATTGTAGTTTGATGTATTTTGTATGGGAGTTAGATGCTTATCATATATTTGGAGTTCACCAAAATTGTACGACTTGTTTTTGCCAAATGAGTGTTTTTTTAAATAATTGATTGTGAATCGAAGGGGTTGGGGGTACGGAATTTGTTACCAAGCCCCCGTTGTTAGAGTAGAATGTATGTCCTGCATTTCTAAGTTCTAGCCATAACTACCAAGGTTTGAGGCCTACTACTGCCTACTAAAGGCCTTTTGGGGCGTTTACTTCGCGGGACAGCTGCTAAAACCCATACTTGGTAAAGCTTGCCAAATTAAACTTATAGAAAATGAATGGAATTTCAGTGTTTTTAGTTATTCGCGATTCTTTTTTGAATTAGCTTTCCCAAAAAGATGTTGGTATCATATTTTCGGCTTTCAAAAAAATGAACAAAACACATGGTTGGTTGGGGCCTGTTGAGTTTTTTAAAGATACAACTAAACCAACTGGCCTGGTTGGTTTTTTCCCAGCCTTTCTACCAACTATTTGTTGGGACCCAGGATCAGCTCGGTGGGTTCCCAATTTTTTGATGAGCTTGGCGAGCCCATTGAAGGTGTGGGACGGCTTCCAGTGGTTGTTGATGGCTTGCCCAGAAATCCCAAAGAGCCAACCAACTGGGATGGTGCGAAAACCCTGTAAATAATGGGATATTCTCCTAAGCTGGTTGATATTTAGTGTTGATGGCAGCCAGAAATCTGGGGAGGCTAACCGGTTGAGGGAATGGTAGTTGAAATCCCATTATTTACAGGGTGAACTATACATTGAAAAGGTGGTTCTTTGGGATTTCTGAAACATCAACAGTATTCATTCAGAAGTTGCATTGAAATGTGCTACATACATTTGCTCACTGCAACTTTGAGGACAACTCAATAGCCCAATGATGTTCAACAGTTCCGTTTGAGTGGAATAGTTTTTATGGATTTAAAGTTAATGCCCATTTGATGATCTTGTGAAGTAAACACAAAAGTGGTTGGTGTTCAGTGTTCCAATATGTGTTTGCTTTTGCCAAGCAGGAGCTTAAAGAATCAAGATTTGCCTTTTGGCTGAGGGAAACGGAAGGATGAAATCCTTCATATCTATCATTGAAATACAAGCTTTGGGATACACCTTGCCACATCCTGACCCTTCCCCGCAAAACAATCAGGTATTGACTGAGAAAGATAACCTCCCCTTTTATATCAACACACTTCCTATTTTAGAGCATTTAAAAGAAATTATTACTTGTAGTTTGATTTGACGATTTCAGACATACCGTTGATGTTTCAGAAATCCCAAAACAACCACTTGTTGTATGTATAGAACGCACCAAAAGTAGATCATGGGATTTCAAATTTCTACCAACCAACTGAACCGTTTAACCTCGCCAGGTTTTGATCTCGACCTCGATATAGAGCATGGGAGTCATGGGAGTAAAGATCAGCCCTCAGGAGGTACGCGTTGAATGAAACAGCGGCAGGGGGGAGTTGAGGTGTTGGACCAAGGATTCAACTTATGGATGTGTTTTTTTCTTTTTAAGATGTACCCTGGGTAGTTTTCATGATTATCTATGATTTGTATATTTAGCGAAAAAACTAGGAACTATGCTTTTATGATGTTTTGTGATGTTTTATGTGCATATCCAATAATATCCACATTCACATACACGCATAAAGTAATTATTATTGATATGCATATGTTGTGACGGTCGGAAAGTACACTTCACTATTTACCCAAATAGCACCTCAGCAAAGTTTGAGTTACCAAGCGAATGGCCCAGTGATTTGACAATTTGGGTAGCAGTTGGTTCTTTTGGGTTGCGGCTGGTGCGGGGGTTGAAAGAATTTGGTGCTGGGGTAAAAGGCATTAAAAACAAAAACAACTGTAAGGTTTACTTGTTTCAATTGTCTAAGCCAGTTCCTGGATTCCTAGTTGCAAGCACCAAAAAACCACACTAAACCCAACAAGCCTGACTTTTTCTGAAACCTCCGAAAAGGTCGACCTTTGGGCTTTGCAAACCTGAAAAAACACATGTTGACATGACATTGTCACCCACTTTTCATTCAAAGGATATTTATTTAAATATTTAGCAATTCAGACCCATCCCCAACCTTTTGAACAGTCAGTTTTTGCAGGATTTTAGGGATGCTTTGATCATTTTTCACATCTTGGATTTTTGACGGATCCCCCGGATCTCCGGATCGTCAGGCACCACTCCCTTTGGGCACACGGGCGACTTGGACCCTTCGTTGGGAAATGACAAGGCCAACCAGGCAGGAATTTTCCCGGCGGTGAAAAGGGGGTTTTCGTCATACCAAGAAGGTTGTGTGTACAAATAAATAGTTATATGTACTTGGATATGAGCTATTATTGTGAATTATTGTGTGTGTGGACATGAAAACATGTGTTATATATAATGTATATGTAAGGTATGCAGTATAGATATGATATACACAGAGTATGTATATACGTGGAGTACCTATTAATGTTGGATGCTGATTAGTGTAGGGGTCCCAAAACAATTTGAGGGTTCTGATTAATAGCTGCCCCCCCAAAACAATTCTGAGGATCTGGGATCTTTTCATTTCTTTTATTCATTTCCTTTTCATAAAGGATCTTTTCATTTCTTTTATTCATTTCCTTTTCATAAGGGATCTTTTCATTTCTTTTATTCATTTCCTTTTCATAATTGCTTTCCATGAGCCATCATTTGCTTTCTCAAGCTTTAGCTGGGGATCAATTCTTTTCTTTCCTTTTCTTTTCTTTTCTTTCCTTTTCTTTCCTTTTCTTTTCTTTCCTTTTCTTTCCTTTTCTTTTCTTTCCTTTTCTTTCCTTTTCATTCCTTTTCTTTTCTTTCCTGGTCTTTTCTTTTCTTTCCTTTTCTTTTCTTTCCTTTTTCTTTTCTTTTCTTTCCTTTTCTTTTCTTTTCTTTCCTTTTCTTTTCTTTCCTTTTTCTTTTCTTTTCTTTTCTTTCCTTTTCTTACCTTTTCTTTCCTTTTCTTTCCTTTTCTTGTCTTTCCCCCAATACAGCTCCAATACAAAAAGCATTATAGAACAATTTTAAAACAATACTTTTCCAAAATTATTCCAATCAAAAAAGCAGTCTTTTCCAACACGAAAAGCAACATAAACCAATGTTAATCCAATACTTTTCCAATACAAAAAGAAATAGAAAACAATATGAAA
>DF244933.1:0-20683 GCA_000507305.1 Breviolum minutum Mf 1.05b.01 | reverse complement strand
CACTCAATCTGTCTTTGTATCCTATTGTCTTTTGAGATCCAAAAAACACAAACCCTAACCACTTTCCACCATCTTGCTGCATCACTGGCTGCAACTTTGCACCTCATTGCCTCAAGTGACTCAAGTGATCTTCGTCCATGTACACATTATCAATGTCAGATCAATCTTAAAGTTCTCCCCCCTCCAAATCGAAAACGGCCATGGAAGCTACCTTCCAAATGTGTCGACAATACTCAGGACTGACCTTGTCATTCCTCCACTGAAAATGCTTGGGCCTTGACCTCTCACACAGCCTGGAAGGCTGCAGGATGTTGAGAGGTCGCTTCCAGCGGAAAGTGGGTTCTTTTATGCCAAGCAGTCAAGAACACTTTGACAAATTGCGATAAGCCGATGCTAAACTTGGACCAATCAAAAAAAAATTGTTGGAGAGTCCAATGCAGTCAGCGGCAACATCTTCAACAAACGCGGCCCCAGACCACAGAGATGTGAAAATTTGGGGGCACGACTTCAACTATGTGCCGAACTTGTGGCTCGAAGTCACATGTGAAATTCCTGCATGTCAAGGCGAAACCAATCTGGCTCCATTGTTTTTGTGCATGCTTCTTTCATCTTCTTTTACTTAGCTTCTGTCGTCCTTGCACTGTGCAAAATACGCATGGAGGTGTGACATCTTGGAAATTCAAAGTAGATTTTCACAGAAACGTTTTTCTCCATGTTTCGTTCATTCGGCATCCATGCCCAACGCCTTGCTTGCATGCAGTGGCCAGACAAGTTGATCAGTGTCCCTACCACTCGTCCGGTTAATGTCATACGATTCAAATGTCATTTGATCCATTGAAGCTCCATTCAATGCATATTCATTGCATTGCTGCAATGAATGGAATCCACCCGGCTCAATCTCGCAACGCCTGAGCACTATCTCTTGCAATAAGGGAAATGCTTCTGGAGGGATCAAACAGGTTGGAATCATCGCGACTTTTCCTTGAACCAAACTGGCAAAACTGCGAGTAACTGACTTTGTTGTGACCACCTGGAGAGTTACGGGCCATTGTTGGTTTTTCCAGCTATATGTTAAAATTTGAAACTGAACATAGTCTGGCAAAATTTACATACAAACTGCGTTCAAATGACCATGGCAAATGCGACGACAAGCGCTCGGGGCACCCAAGGCCCTTTCTCTTACTTTTTCACGTGTTCAATTCTTGCTATTCACGTACATTACGCAGTTTAATTGTCGGAATATGATTGCAATTCATGTCAAACGTTCATTTAACTTAGCATTCATTTACTCATGAATTTCACCTCATACACTGGAAAAGGGTTAACTTTCAAAAAAAACGATTATATCATACAAAGACATACAAAAATTGGAATTCGAACTTAGTTTCACCATTTACATTCACGTACCTGATTTTCCCACCTCCGGATACCTTCAGGACTGCGCCAAAGAACTTGTCATCATCACATAAATAAATAAATATAAAACATAAAAAACATTACAAAACACAAAACAACAAACAAAGAAAACAAAACACAAAATACAAAATATATCAAAATATAAAATACAAAACCCAAAACACAGAAAACAAAATACCCACACACATACGCAAGGAAAACACACAAACACAGAATCGCAGAAACACAAAACCCCACAAACACAAAAACACACAAACACAGAATCACAGAAAAACGCAAACACAGAAACACAGAAACACACACAAACACAGAATCACAGAAAAACTTAAACACAAACACAAAAACACAGAAACGCAAAAACACAAACACAAAAACACAAACACATAAACACAAACACATAAACACAAAACACACACGCAAAAACACCGAATCACAGAAACACACACACGCAAACACAAACACAAAACACACACGCAAAAACACCGAATCACAGAAACACACACACGCAAACACAAACACAAAAATCACACGCACACACAAACACAGAATCGCAGAAACACACACACACACAAACACAGAATCGCAGAACACACACACACACACACACACACACTTTGACAAAAACTAAGGCATCAAGTGCCGAAGTCATGAAAGAAGATGTTCCTTGTTTCATGATGGTAAAGCAAACAGCTTGAGAAAAGAAATCCAACCCTCATGACCAATGTTTCAACAAGATCACCATGTCAACCGCAATCAAATAGCAGGTACGT
Source organism: Breviolum minutum Mf 1.05b.01 (assembly GCA_000507305.1). Classification (NCBI taxonomy): domain Eukaryota; class Dinophyceae; order Suessiales; family Symbiodiniaceae; genus Breviolum; species Breviolum minutum. Next base: position 18,497 of record DF244933.1, on the reverse strand, counting down.
GATTCCAGCGTCCCGGAATCATATCACTATGACTTCAGAAGCGTCTTCGCTGGTTGGAGACTTCTGAGTCATACTCCAACCCCCTGCTTTGTGTAGTTACTGCATCCAAGTAAAATAGATGAAACAAAATCTCATGGAGGTGTAAATGTAAATGTAGAGGTGCAGGTAAAAGAACTCCTCATGGTGAAAGTTTTTTCCAAAACCAATCATATGTTCGTCATGTGGAAAGCGCAAAGACCAAGTACAGGTTTTTCTTCTTTTGAGAAGGTACACACACACACACCCAGCCAGGAGGGCTGGGTGTTCAAGGCAACTTTTTGACCAAAATTGTCCAAGTGTAATTGATCCGGGATTCTTCGAATCCTGTATTAAGCAATGTCAAAAAATGTTTGCGCATCTGAAAGCTCAAAAGACTGTCCCTGTAAAGAGTCGAGATGGTGTTGCCAAAGCCATTGGATGAGATCTGAACTGGATGGTCTTTCAGTAGGTGGACAAGTGCTGTGCAGGAGTTGGCGTGCAAACTGAAGCAAATTGTTCTCTTCCACTGTTGAGGCTGTAGCTGTAAGGATCATGATGCGGGCCCCAAGAGTGTAATGTTCATCAGTGCTGTCTTCCATCAAGATGTAGGTAAGAACTTGTAAATCAAAAAGTGACTGATGGAAAGCTTCAGGGAAATTTGAAATATATTCCTGGAAGGAGGAATGCCCTGTTGGTTGTTCATAAATTCACGAAGAATGAAAAAGAAGACCTTGGACAGTCACTCATAGCGTAGGAATCTGACTCAAAGCATGACGTTGTAGAGCAGTAGCGTCGCGGAGAGCGCGATTATGACGTGTTCTGCTACGATTGGGCATGGCGTCAAAAAGAAAGGTAACAAATTAGATCACCAACTGAGCCAATACGGAGAAGCCATATGAAATTCAAAACCAAATTGCATCCCTTAAAAACCCAAAAGTCAACAAGGACATAAGCATGTTTTCACTTCTTTTGTTTCAAGACACGCTTCACAATCTTGTTCAAGTCCTCTTCCTTGAAGCCGGCGCTCAAATAAAGTCGTTTCAATAAATAAAGTCCTTTGTCGACCTGTGACGACTGCGGATAAGATCCTCGGTGGACAATAGAGCACCTAGAAGCAAATCCACTGAGGAGAACCGCAGGAGGGGAGGCTGACATCGTGAAAGAACCTGGGACAGGTCCTGGTGGTTGATAACATAGCTCAAATGGGTCAAGTTCAACTTGAAATCCCAAAAATTCCTGGTCCGGTTCCGTTTCCAAAATGATCGGAGCTTTGTAAAAAATGTGGATCGACCAGAATCTGGAACGCAGGTAGATCTTTGTTGGAAGAAGGGAGAATAACCAAACGATTGTCAACGTATCTCAAAAATAACGCATGTACATGTAAATTCGAAATGGATTCGCGATGGGTATGATACCAAATCTGTTCATAGACTGAGACCACCATCAGACATAAGGCTGGAGAAAGAGGTGAACCCATTGGAGATCCTTGCACCTGAGTGTATACTTTGGATCCCAGCTGAAAATTCTGCATCTGAAGAGCTGCAATAATCAAATCAGGGATGTCACCAATCCGGATATGACGATTCGCGTTAAGGGTCCGGAAAGTCCTCCCCTTAATGATGTCACCAGGGTTGTTCTGCTTGACTGGAGACACGGAGAAAAACTCATTCTCGTTGACACTCATGGAAGGCTCAAGGAATCGAAGAAGCATATACCAACTTTGAATTAATCTGTCAGAATCAATACTGATAAAAAACCCAGAAAGGTCTTGATTGTAGATTCGCAGAGCCTTGTCTGCCATCGTAGTAGCATAGTCGCGCAAGAGTTTCAGTAGTTGGTAAACATCGCCATGTGCAAAATGTTCTGGACATGCTCGTGGAACCACTTGGAATAGGAGTTTTGCCAGGGTACTTAGCGTTGGTTTGAATGGAGCATTGAAGAATCCAATAATAGGTCGGCCAGAACCATATTGCTTTTTGCCTTTTGGCAAAATGTATCCAGCTGGAAGGCTTTTTCCTTTTCCCATTGCCCATGGATAGGTGCGGGCAAACTGATTATCCAAACGCTGCATAGTAATATTAATTAACACTCGGAGTTTCCGATGATCTGGCAAAAATGGCGGAATCAAGGAGAGTTTTGTCAATACATTGAAAATATTAGCAGGTGCAAAAAATTCGCAGAGAAGAAGCTCGTTTGTCTTCATTGTGGAATACGCAATCGGGGAACTGTTCTTAGAGCTGTCGGGTTGTAGCCGCAGTAATATGATTGGTAATTCGTCTCGAATGATCTGCCAAGATCGGTGAGAGTTGTTGTAAAATCCATTCATCACTTGGACATGGAATTGCATTCAGTTTTGTCCACTGATGAAATGCTTCAAGGAATAGGCGCTGTAGTTCTTTTTTGTTCGGAAAAATCTTGTTGTTCAAAGAGCCTCCAACAATTTGTGAGAGTCTATCTTGTAATAGAGGTGCCAGAAGAGCCCCATCAAGAACCCAATGTTCACACTGGAGGTTGGGAAAGGCCCTAGCCGAAGGGAACTGTCTCAAAATGGAGCATGTACGACTCGGAGGGATTTCATCCGACCAATGGGGAATAGCTTCCTTGTGATTGCGTATGGCATCCATCAGTGAAGGGTGCTTCGCATAAATAAGTCTGAAGGATGGTGCATGGCATGGTACTGCAGTGTGCTTGATGCCAAAATGCCAAATTCGTAGAATTTGTCGAATGTGGGAATTCAATTGTCGGGAAAGCATCCAAGGTGCCCGAAAAGGACGGACTCTGCCAATGGTTTTTCCTGTGCGAAAATGAATAGCCCCACCAATAGCTTGAAGAACCAATTTTTGGTAAGTTTCAGGTATAGGTGAACTCCAAGTCGTCTTAGTGCATAGCAGCCTTCCAGGCTGAAAGCCGGGCTACGAATGTATTGAGTTTGTTCATATCTTCGTCTAGTGTTGGAGCCAAGGTCCTGAAGAAGTGTCCACATGCGGACCCGATTCTGAAACAAAGGCGCATTGAGAATATTTCCCAGCGCCTTTCCAGTTGACCTTTGTCGTTTTTTCCTCCAAAGGGTAGCGATTCCAAACTGTCGAGTGTTCGAATAGGGAACCTTAGAAATGATTCCTTTGCGTGGCATGAAAAACTGCGAAATAAAGGGGTAAATTCAGCTTGAGCTGCCATAATTGTATTATATAGTGCATGTTCAAGCGCCCAATGATTGACCCTGCGTATATAGAGAGGAACTGGTGACCACCAAAAGAAGTTGTTGCTATGAGACCAAAATCGTATAGCAAGCTCCGATAACACAAACTGTCCACCGCTCACCTGCTTAAATTTTCTGTATCTGGTATGTTCTCTGCCAAGAGTATGGTCTTCAGTCGAACCAATATAAAAAAGTTCAAAAAAGCTTCGAGAAAACTGTTGATGTGCCAGCAATGTAGTTCCATAAAGGTGTCTAACGCAGGTAGCTCCTCGTAAATTTGCCACGAATTTGCCATTTCCAGGTGGGTGGTGTTGTACATAGAGCATCATCATACGTGTTTGAAGGATCCTGTAGGCGAAGAAGATATTTATAGACGAAGATAAGGTTAAAGGCGATAAAGAAGCCAAAATACCAATCTGATGTTTGCATAGGGCAAGAGCTGAAACAATACTGGTCATGTTCTTGGATGTTTTCAACAAGTTGCTAAGCCAAGAAGTCAAAGTGACTGCAACTTTCAGGATTTTCAGCAGGTGCTCATTCTGACTTGAAGTAATTTTCCCTAAGGGTACTCCAAAGCATATAGCCACTCGATGAATACTTGTTGTAGCATCCTCTGGTTGAGCCTGCCACCATTTGTCCACAGCAGCTATGTTTTTCTCAATAGTTTCAAGTATGGTCCTTTCCAGGGTGAGGGCTTGAAACCAAGTCGAATAAATAGATCGACGACATAGTGGAGAAGTAGGTATTGTATTGGCTTTCAGAGAAGCCAGTTCAGCTTGAAGAGCTGCAATCTTGGCTTGTACTTGGACTTCATGTTGAGGGCTTGGAATCCAGGCTTGTAGCTGGGCGGCCATGACTTTAGCAAAGTGTTGAGTAGCAGCCGAGTCGTCCAATGTTAAGCCCTCTTGGGTAGCTTTGTTGTGGGCTACTTGCAATGCCACGGCTGCGAAATTCAGAAAGGATCGCAGTCACAAAGACACTATGGCTCACTTCTCCCATAGGAGCAAGGTAAACTTCCCTTCCAGAGGCCAATATCCTCAACCAGAAGTTTTCACTGCCGTTTTGTAGTACTCTGCTCAAAGGTAATGTTAAGGGGTCAAAGCCTGCAATTTTCATACTTTGACTCCATACTGAGGGTTGAATAAGTCGAGGAAGAGGTAGTCCATTGACTTTCTGGTAATCATAGAACTCCAAGTTGGACTTCCAACGTTGTCCCAACAAGATTGTGTTCCAGGTTGGCCCCAGGTTGTGGTCTTGGTGGTATCACTCCAGCCAAACCCATTCCTTTAGCACGGTACCATGAAGGGCCTGAAGATGTAGCCACTGAAGAGTTTTGTACTGGTAGAATGACTCAAGGGTCTGGGGATGATGCCCAGCTTGAAAATCTTCTGGGCGAACGTGATCGTTCCATGAGAACCAGGGGATCATAGAAGGCGAAAACACGCTTGAGACTATCAATACATAAAAAACTCACAAAGCCCCAAAGGAAACCAACAAAGAGAAAAAGAAGGAGAACAACGAGGGAACAAGAAAAGGAGGGGGGGAGAAGAAAGGGAAGCAACCCAGGGGAGAGCCAGGGAAGAGAACAACGAAAACGAAAGAAGAGGAAGAAGCAAGAAACAGAACCAACGGAGAGGAACCGGGAAACCAAGAACAAATCCATCCCTTCACAAACCTGACAGTACAGAAAAGACTCAAAAGCATGTTGCACCACAACTCAGCCATGAAAAGTCTGTCAAACATCTGCACCTGTTAGCTATATCTGAGGCAACACGCATCACAAGAATCCTTTTTTCAGCATTAAATACATCAAGGTAATACCAAAGCATTAGGCTCTCACAACAGCACCAACTCGTAGTAGAAGCCAACTATCCAAATCGTAGTGCCATGCAATCCAAGCTCCAGACCAAGGAGTATAGCTGGCCAATACAGTTGAAGTATTCATGAGTACTTCCCGCAAAGATTCTCAAGAGCTCCAAGCTGAATATCAACTGAGGTTGCTGGAGCTCTTCACAGAACGAGGTGAAGTCGATCTGGCAGCTGGTGTAGGCACATCGAGATTGTTCTGGTAGGTGAGAATCACTCCACTTACTGTTGTATGCTCCGACCTAGCCACCAGGAAGTTGTGTTGCCCCTGGGCAATGCCAAATTTTTCACAAAGGACTTGAGCTTCATCATTGCTTTCCACTTTATGCTTTTGGTGGGGGTATCGGCCGGCATAGATTCCACAAGTAAAGGCCGCCATAGATCCCTGACTTGTTCTCAAAACCTTCTTGGTGAGCTGCTTCAGGTTAAATGGTGATGGAGTAGCTTCTTCAGCTTTTTGTCCTGCTGAGCAGTGTCCATAGGCAGGAAAGCCACTCTGGTGCGGATCTTGGTGCATCGGGAAATCTCCAAATCAGTTCTTCTGCCAATATCCTTGAAGCCCCTTTGCTGGTAGTGCCATGGATGATGTAGTACAGATTGGATGTATCTTCTTGAAATCCAGGTTTGTGTCGAAAAAGAGTAGGCGCAAGCAATCCAAAGCCCACAGTATCGGACACTTTAAAGGTGTACGATCCAGCAGCTTGAGTTCGTGTCATCTTCCCAGAATAGGCAAAAATAGAAGCCATATTCCCCAGAATCATCTGTGGTGTACTTGGATTCCTGGAGTGTAGAATATGTAAGAAGGTTTCGTATTTTTCTGTACGAACTCTTTGCGCCAAGGACATAATACCAGCTTGGACCAATTCACAAGCAGCTTTTGTTCTGCTCCTGTCTTCATAGGCTTTCTGCACCATAGTTGGCCTATCAGGCCCCATAGTTCGATTACCAGGTGTAGGTTCGCCTTCTTCTTGTCCTTGTTCTTGAAGTTCTGGAGATAGCTGGCTCCAATCTGAAGGAGGAATGTCCACTGAAGCTGGTATCACCATTTCCAAAGGTTCATCAAAAGTTTGAGGTGGTTCAGGTTCTGATTGAGGAGTGCCTGATCCAGCTGCAGGTGTTGTTGGTCGAGCTTTTGCACGAATTTCAACCCCATTTTCTCTTCCAAATAGTCCTCTTTGGTTTCTCTGTTTGGTCCTGTGTTCACGAGACCTTGAGCGTAGTCGTAGTGTGGCTGAAGGATCTGGTCTATTGCGAGAGTGATGTTTGCCAGTGTTGGCACGACTTTCTCTTTCATTGATACGAATGGTTGGTAATACATCTTGATAAGTTGGTCGACTTCTTCCAGATCTTGTAGTGGGTGAGCTGTGTCTCAACATGGTGGATCTTTCATAAATAGGGTGTGCAAAGTCTCGTGTACTGGATGGTGGAGGCCTGGATGTTCTGGAAGGAAGTCCCTGTGACGAGATGTAGCTGTGTGGGAATGCCTGGGCCCGGAACCCTTCTCTCCATAACCTATGTGAGTGACTCCTTGATCTGTAGATTGGCCGATGTCTTGTTCTAGATCTTCTCGAAGGTAAAGCATCCTGTGGTGAACGTGATCTTCTTCGTCGAGATGTAGCTGTAAAATCTTGAGCTGATTGGGCCAATTTTGGAGGCAAAGGAGATTGGTAACTTGGGAGGATTAGGAATAGAGGCCTCCCCAGTACCAGCTTGTTGAGGTTGGTCCAAGGTTGTAGGTGTCAACGGAGTAGGTAAAGTAAGTGCAGGTACCACAGGGACTGAAGAGCTCGATGTCAAAATAGGATCACGAGGTGGACTTTGCTGTGGCTTCGTCCATGATGCTTTGAACGTTTCAGCCATAGTTTCCAGCTTCCGAGTAAATGCTGCATCAAGTCTGTCTTCCAAAGCTTTGAAGTCGATTCCACTATAGGTGGTGCTGAAGAGTGAATTCGAGGAGGTTCGCAAGGTTGATGACATAGTCCTGGAGATGTGTGGCTCTGATGTGCCACCATACCATGTGGGCCAGGGCAACTTCCTGGATGTAGACTTCCCACAGACTGGTGTAACATAGGTGGACCATGTACTGGTAGATTTGTAGGTAGCATAGGAGCCCCAGGAGGAAAGGGCATAGGAGGAGGACCTTGAGGTGCTATTGAAGCAGGGACTATGGGAGTATGACTTCCTGTAAAGTTTCCCAAAGGCATAGTCGAACTTGAAGCTTGCCACAATGCTTGTCCGAAGGAGTCCACTGTCCTGTAGGAACACCTTGTGGATGATTGTGTCCCAAAGGTTGGACATGAGGGTTGTAGCCACCCCCATGAAGTGCCTCTTGAGGTTGACCAAGAAAGTCACCAAGATTGGGATTTGATGGGCATCCGGAATTGAATAGCAGCCCCATGGAGGTTGCCACATAGCTCAAAATACGGAAGGATGAAAAATGCGTATTACAACTTTTCGGGAACAAATCATCTTTCAAGACCTATGAGTTTCCACGGAAGGATCGAAGCCCTGCAATATTAGGATTAGACTATTGACAGCTGACAGATTCCAACGAATTGATGCACATCTGTACCTGTGACCTTTAGCCTAAAATCTTCATCTCATCCTTGTGAAAATGATTTCGCTAAAACGGCAGAAATCGCAGAAGAGGAGTGTTTTCAACACAACGACCGACGGTAAACATGCATGGGAAAAGGAAGAAAGTAAATCAAGAATCTCAATACACATCAATGCACAGAAATCTAAGCCCTAAAGCAAAAGGCCAGCAGAAAGCGGGACCCTAGAAAGAGATACTTAAACAATTACCAGTTAAAGTATGAAAATTCGACTTTCGGGTCATGGAGTCTGGCGTTATCTTGGACAGGAGTTGCACGGGGGCGACGCCCCGGCCTTGTGGCACCTTGTCGGACACCCACCACAGGTTACACACTTTGACAAAAACTAAGGCATCAAGTGCCGAAGTCATGAAAGAAGATGTTCCCTGTTTCATGATGGTAAAGCAAACAGCTTGAGAAAAAGAAATCCAACCCTCATGACCAATGTTTCAACAAAATCACCATGTCAACCGCAATCAAGTAGCAGGTACGTGATTCCAGCGTCCCGGAATCATATCACTATGACTTCAGAAGCGTCTTCGTTGGTTGGAGACTTCTGAGTCATACTCCAACCCCCTGCTTTGTGTAGTTACTGCATCCAAGTAAAATAGATGAAACAAAATCTCATGGAGCTGTAAATGTAAATGTAGAGGTGCAGGTAAAAGAACTCCTCATGGTGAAAGTTTTTCCAAAACCAATCATATGTTCGTCATGTGGAAAGCGCAAAGACCAAGTACAGGTTTTTCTTCTTTTGAGAAGGTACACACACAAACACAAAAACACACAAACTGACGTTGTCATTCCAAGACAGACTACAAATAACTACTTTCTATGGGATGAGGGTATCGTACTTTCGGGCCAGAGTGTGGTCTAGTTCGGATTCTATATATCGACAACATGACCAAGGTTTTGGGGCTCAGGGAAGAATTTGAACTTGATGCATAAAACATCTGCAATACTTAAAAAAATCAGGAAACGTTGTCAGTTGCCAGGTGAATCATTGTTTGGAACGGTCTTTTTGTATCTTTTTGGGGCGATTGAACTCTTGCCACAAAGACACGTCTGTGAAACGGAAAGATCATCTTTGGATTTTCGGCCAGCAACGTCAGCTTCAAGAATGAGGAAGCTTCAAAGGACTCTATCGCCCTAGAATATATGCACATTGCATGCATGTTAAAGTTACCTCCTGGTCTTCAGCAGCGTACATCTACAATCTCCATCTTGAAAAACATCTTCTAGCGCCTCCTGGTGAAGCCTCTTGCCGAGTTGTATGTGATGAGTCAGCGGGACCCGTATCTTCCGGAACACCAAGACTGTGAACGCCAGGGAGCCAAGTTGCATGTTAGCTCACTTCTTTCTCGAACCTCCTATCTTGATCCAAGATTAGATTGAATGTCCAAAATTGTTGTTGGATTAATTGAATCCTGAAGGAAAACGAAGCCTAAGCCTGAGGATTTATAAAGTCACGAAAATGCCATATGGAACACGTAGCGAAAGAAGTATCAGTTTGGACATGAAGAGCTGTCACGCCCAACGTGACCGCCTCACGCATTCTCATCTTTAAACACCAAAACTTTCCCACACGGGCAGCCAATAAGAGCAAACCGATGCACATTCCTGTCCAGATTGGTCATGGTTTGATCTTTATGAAGAATGCCACCTGAAGCTGCCAAGTCTCAAATATGCGAACATGTGCAAACTACTGCATGGCACTGCCACAAAAGGCAGCCTCAATATCAGTCGCGAAAATGCCCTACTAACACTACACAGAAGCTGCAGTTTCAGGCACGTTCAACGCAGTGACGGCCGTGGCCGTGACATGACACTGATTGATGTGATTGGAAAGGTGCTGGGGTGGATGCGATGGTTGCACAGCCTGCCGCCTGCAGTGCAGCATTTCACAGTCGGTCTCGGCTGCTAACATTTCAAAATTGAGGGAACGTTACGGAAGGCCGAGAAACTTGCATGGCTTTCTCACATCCTTCATCAAAGGTCCAGGACATGAGGGCCCATCTGGCTCAGCTATCAACGAGAAAACGTGCGCGAGGGAACCCTACAATTAAAAATAGCTATGGGTCCTTTACCTTCATCTTCCAGTGCCCCCTCTCCGCAGCCCATGTTATATAGGGCGCTGAAAAAACGCATGGAATTGCTTATTCCTTATTACTATTACATATGTTTACTATTTTTATCTATGATTTATCACTCTCTCTCTCTACTGGGCATGGCTCCTTGCCGGCTCACGCACAAGTGTCCAAACGACATGGCCGAAACAAAACTTTTGCATAATTATGGCCCATGCAGAATTTCTTGTTCAGGGCTGCCAAATCTACCAAAAACGGTGCTTCTTTCACACACGAATGCACAAATCGGAGGTCCCCTTTTGTAAATGCAACCTACGAGCCGATAGCAACGGCGCTGTTCGCCAATGGCCCTCTGACAGTTGAGATTCGTGCAGGTTAAGACATTCTTGCGAAAATAAATTCATGCATACATGGGGTTTCCATTAGCCTTTTTCTTTAGTCTGATTGGCCAAATTGCTTCAGGCGTAATTTTTGGCCTCGGGCGGAATTACCAGCTTCGGGCAGAACACTCAGTCTGAATTGACTCGGGCTAAAATTACAGCCTGTGGAAGGTCTAGGTATATGACTGGATATACTTGGGATCTTGCACACCTCAAACTCCAATCGGATCGTTAACTGCCAATACCTTTTGGACGGCCCCGTCTTTCGGATCTGATGATATGTTCACGAACTTCTTCTCAGATAGACTCATTTGGACATTTGACTATCTTTTCAAGCCCCGCAACAATTTCTCGGCATATAGCAACGCCAACTGGATTTCCCTATGCACTCATGCAAGCCCAAGCTTAATATATTATGAGTTACGGAGAACATTTGGTACATGGCGAAGGGGCATCCGAGCCCCAAAAAATGCCTTTTTGCAATTTGTAGGGAAAAACAGCAGCCTGCGGGCGAAATTCCCAGTTCGGGCGAAACTTTTAGACGACAGGAAAATAGAACAGCATTTTGCATCATTTTGCATTTTCCCATTAAAAAGAAAAATCAGGCGAAACTTGATGTAATTCAGGCGTAATTAAGTGTAAATCGGGCGAAACTTCCCGCACCACTGTTTTTTGAGCGATTTCATCTTAGAAATATCCTCCGGGGTGAATTTGGCCAAAATGGCTTCAGGCGTAATTTTTGGCCTCGGGCGGAATTACCAGCTTCGGGCAGAACATTCAGTCTGAATTGCTTCGGGCTGAAATTACAGCCTGCGGAAGGTCTAGGTATATGACTGGATATACTTGGGATCTTGCACACCTACACTGAAACTGCACAAAGCTTATTTCCTACTGAAGTTGTAGGTCTACGGTAGTGCAATTCTATCCGCAGGATCAACGCAGTTCAATTCAGACCCCAGCCCCATCAATCCCCACAGTGTATCATTTGTACTGCACAAGTTGTATCAAACACATCCTTTTCCTAGCAAATGGGCGGCTTTCACGACACTTGGACATATTCCTGATTTTGGATCTGCAAACTTTCCCCCTTATCTGATCGGCACCCTTAAAGTTAGTGGAACCTCCAAAAAGTTTTGCACGGTGCTTTTCCTGTATGTCGAAGTCCAACCGGCTTAATGTAAAGTTTGTCTCTGCAAACATGGCTTGGTAGTCTTGGAAACTATTTCAAGACAGGGTGCCAATTTGAGCGTCGACAAACGGTGGAGCTGCCGTTTTTGGCAATGGAAAGGGATGTTCACTGCTTTTTATTTTTGGCAGTCTGGCTTTGCCTGGTTTTTGCCTGCGTGTACTCCTCCATGGGGGCTAATGGAAGAGTTGTAAACTGCTTGGTCGGACCTGCGGACCTTCGAAAACAGAAGAAACATGGAGATCATGGACTAACTGTCTGGCAACTGTCTGCAAACGTCTCCAACGTACATTGCTGGGACAATTGGCAATGTGCGTAAGTGATGCAACAACTCGACTTTGCGAATTTTGAACGTGCGGAAATTTCAATTCTGCTTCCATTTGACTCATTGCGATTCGAAGACAAGATTTTTTGCAACTGCTATCTGAAATGAGATCAATCTACATAATCACAAGTGCGTAGAAGCGTCATTCTCATCCATGAGGGCTCGCTACTTCGGCAGGAGTCTTGTTTTTCTTGAGTGAGTCAATTCCTTCGCAACGCCCTGCTGAGGTAACACAGCCCAGTGTCTGGGAGAAAAGCGTTGATTAAACTTGCTGATCATGGAAGAGTTGTAAAGCCAACTGCCAATACCTTTTGGACGGCCCCATCTTTCGGATCTGATGATATGTTCACGAACTTCTTCTCAGATAGACTCATTTGGACATTTGACTATCTTTTCAAGCCCCGCAACAATTTTTCGGCATATAGCAATGCCAACTGGATCCCCTATGCACTCATGCAAGCCCAAGCTTAATATACTATGAGTTACGGACAACATTTGGTACATGGCGAAGGGGACATCCTAAAAGGCCCCTATCGGTTTTGCAGTGGCGGCACCTTGTACAAACCTTCCTGAGGACATCGTTTTGGGTATCGTTTTAGGGTGGGCCCCTATCGGTTTTGCAGCAATGGCAACCCCACGACCCTCTCGATACTACTTTGGTCATACCTAAATTTTGTCCGATACTCATATTATCTTAATATCTTATGTGTTGTGGCTCCGCCCAACACATGCAAGCCCAGAGGCGTATATAGCATTAGTTAAGACTTTCTTGGGAAGTCAATTCATTTAAAGATACTGCGGTAAGAACACCTCACACTCCGATGCCTATACGCACTTCAACTTCAGCTCACATGGACTCGTGTTGACTGTCCTTTCGAAGCAGAGAGATGTGCCAGTTCCAAAATTCACTCTCGCTTTTCTTCGGGAGTATGGACAAGATTGAAGGGACAAGGACGAGTATTGCTCGTGGAATGGCTTACCCCAAGATGCATCCGGTGCACATGAAGCGACTTTTCAAACTTCGAAAACAGAAGAAACATGGAGATCATGGACCTACTGCCTGGCAACTGTCTGCAAACGTCTCCAACAGACATTGCTGGGACAATTGGCAATGTGCGTAAGTGATGCAACAACTCGACTTTGCGAATTTTGAACGTGCGGAAATTTCAATTCTGCTTCCATTTGACTCATTGGGATTCGAAGGCAAGATGTTTTTTACAATTGTCATGGGAAATGAGATGCTTACTGGATTGGGATGGATTTGGGATGATTTGGGTGTGTGTGTTGCCCCGCAGCGTGAGAGTTGCTACGAACTGGTAGCACCTGCCCATGTCAGAATATGCATCGTGACATCATCCCCTGCAATTCCTTGCTCGGGCAAAAAGGTGTTGAGAAAAGTTGTTGATTGGAAAGTTGAATACTAAGCATGGCGTTCCGCAATGCGGTATGACTAATTTCCATGGTGAAAATCGAGGAGCTGTTTCCATCCTGCATTGGGATGACAAAGGAGACATGGATCACAGTGAGGTAGGTTCAGTCAAGGTATCAAGAAGTCTGGCAACTGTCAATGCACATTGCTGGGACAATTGGCAATGTGCGTAAGTGATGCAACAACTCGACTTTGCGAATTTTGAACGTGCGGAAATTTCAATTCTGCTTCCATTTGACTCATTGGGATTCGAAGGCAAGATGTTTTTTACAATTGTCATGGGAAATGAGATGCTTACTGGATTGGGATGGATTTGGGATGATTTGGGTGTGTGTGTTGCCCCGCAGCGTGAGAGTTGCTACGAACTGGTAGCACCTGCCCATGTCAGAATATGCATCGTGATATCATCCCCTGCAATTCCTTGCTCGGGCAAAAAGGTGTTGAGAACAGTTGTTGATTGGAAAGTTGAATGCTAAGCATGGCGTTCCACAATGCGGTAACTAATTTCCATGGTGAAAATCCAGGAACTGTTTCCATCCTGCACGGGGAAGACAAAGGAGACATGGACCACAGCGAACCAGGTTCAGTCAAGGTATCAAGAAGTCTGCCATCTGTCCGCACACGTCTCCATCGGACATTGCTGGGGCAGTTGGCAATCTGTCGAAGTGCGCAGAGCCTCTACTTTGCGAATTTTGAACGAGCGGAAGTTTCAATTCTGCTTCCATTTGACTCATTGAGATTCGAAGGCAAGATTTTTTTTACAATTGTCATGGGAAATGAGATGCTTAAAGCCACTTGCCGCACAAAAATGCCCAAAGTCTCCACATGCTCGGTGAAGGGGAACCTTTGCTCACTCATGCTCCCTTGCCATCTATTTCTTGAATTTGAGGACAATACACTCAGGAGGGAAAACTTTATGCCGATGCTATTTATGCTGTCAAGATGTGTGATTTTGCTTCTGCTTTAATCAGTCCAAACAAAGAACAATTTCAACTCTCCTAGCTGTCACATCTCACACATTGACCAGGTGAAGTTTGTCTATTCAGATGTCCACGTGAGCGCAGAGGTTACGGCTTTTTTTGTTCTCACAGCTCGTCTACTGGATTGGGATGGATTTGGGATGATTTGGGTGTGTGTGTTGCCCCGCAGCGTGAGAGTTGCTACGAGCTGGTAGCACCTGCCCATGTCAGAATATGCATCGTGACATCATCCCCTGCAATTCCTTGCTCGGGCAAAAAGGTATTGAGAAAAGTTGTTGATTGGAAAATTGAATGCTAAGCATGGCGTTCCACAATGCGGTATGATTAATTTCCATGGTGAAAATTAGGCAGCTGTTTCCATCCTACACAGGGACGACAAAAGCAACCATTTGGCAAACGGAGTGGGCAGTGATGGCAGTGAACTATGTTCAGTCACATTGATCATCTTGAATCGTATTATCACCAAATCTGCGGGCCGTCTGCAAACGTCTCCAACAGACGTTGCTGGGACAATTAGCAATGTGCGTAAATGATGCAACAACTCGACTTTGCGATTTTGAACGCGCGGAAGTTTCAATGAGATTTGCAAGGAAGTTTTTTTGCAACTGCTATCTGAAATGAGATCAATCTGCATAACAAGTACGTAGAAGCGTCATTCTCATCCATGGGGAAAAAGGAAGAGTTGTAAACTGCTTGGCCGGATCTGCGGAGCGTCGAAGACAGAAGAGATATGGACATCATGGACCATAGTGAACTATGTTCAGTCAAAGTATAAAGTAGCCCGCCTTTTTGTAAGGGAAGGCAAAGGGCAAAGAAAGCACAGATTCAATAAGAAAAGCCTCTATGCATGCTTGTTGAGTGGGCATCTATATCAAATAAGATACCAATATCAAATCATTTGATTGAGCCTGGACATGATATGTGATACTACCAGAAGTATCAAATGATTTGATGGACACAGATTTTGTATTTGCACCCTGGGGCCTTAGTAAGTCCTGCATCTTTGTGTCAACCCTTGTTCCACTTAATGACAAAGGAGACATGGACCACAGTGAACTAGGTTCAGTCAAGGTATCAAGAAGTCTGCCATCTGTCCGCGCACGTCTCCATCGGACATTGCTGGGGCAGTTGGCAATCTGTCGAAGTGCCGCAGAGCCTCTACTTTGCGAATTTTGAACGAGCGGAAGTTTCAATTCTGCTTCCACTTGACTCATTGAGATTCGCAAGGAAGTTTTTTTGCAACTGCTATCTGAAATGCGATTAATCTGCATAATAACAAGGTCGTAGAAGCG
The DNA here is from genome assembly GCA_000507305.1 of Breviolum minutum Mf 1.05b.01. Taxonomy (NCBI): domain Eukaryota; class Dinophyceae; order Suessiales; family Symbiodiniaceae; genus Breviolum; species Breviolum minutum. Next base: position 3,144 of record DF244933.1, on the reverse strand, counting down.
TCATTATCATCAATGACTGCTCGCCGCTACTTCGTCAGGAGTCTGTTTTGTTTGAGCCAAGAGCTTGCTGCGCCGGACAAGGACGAGTATTGCTCGTGGAATGGCTTACCCCAAGATGCATCCGGTGCACATGAAGAGACTTTTCAAACTTGTCAATGGCAACCTACACTGAAACTGCACAAAGCTTGTTCCTTACTGAAGTTATAGGTCTACGGTAGTGCAATTCTATCCGCAGGATCAACGCAGTTCAATTCAGACCCCGGCCCCATCAATCCCCACAGTGTATCATTTGTACTGCACAAGTTGTATCAAACACACCCTTTTCCTAGCATATGGGCGGCTTTCACGACACTTGGACATATTCCTGATTTTGGATCTGCAAACTTTCCCCCTTATCTGATCGGCACCCTTAAAGTTAGTGGAACCTCCAAAAAAGTTTTGCACGGTGCTTTTCCTGTATGTCGAAGTCCAACCGGCTTAATGTAAAGTTTGTCTCTGCAAACATGGCTTGGTAGTCTTGGAAACTATTTCAAGACAGGGTGCCAATTTGAGCGTCGACAAACGGTGGAGCTGCCGTTTTTGGCAATGGAAAGGGATGTTCACTGCTTATTTTTGGCAGTCTGGCTTGCCTGGTTTTTGCCTGCGTGTACTCCTCCATGGGGGATAATGGAAGAGTTGTAAACTGCTTGGGCGGACCGGCGGACCTTCGAAAACAAAAGAAACACGGACATCATGGACCTACTGTCTGGCAACTGTCTGCAAACGTCTCCAACGGACATTGCTGGGACAATTGGCAATGTGCGTAAGTGATGCAACAACTCGACTTTGCGAATTTTGAACGTGCGGAAATTTCAATTCTGCTTCCATTTGACTCATTGGGATTCGAAGGCAAGATGTTTTTTACAATTGTCATGGGAAATGAGATGCTTACTGGATTGGGATGGATTTGGGATGATTTGGGTGTGTGTGTTGCCCCGCAGCGTGAGAGTTGCTACGAGCTGGTAGCACCTGCCCATGTCAGAATGTGCATCGTGACATCATCCCCTGCAATTCCTTGCTCCGGCAAAAAGGTGTTGAGAAAAGTTGTTGATTGGAAAGTTGAATACTATGCATGGCATTCCACAATGCGGTATGATTAATTTCCATGGTGAAAATCCAGGAGCTGTTTCCATCCTACACAGGGACGACAAAAACAACCACTTGGCAAACGGAGTGGGCAGTGATGGCAGTGAACTATGTTCAGTCACATTGATCATGTTGAATCGTATTATCACCAAATCTACGGGCCGTCTGCAAACGTCTCCAACGGACATTGCTGGGGCAGTTGGCAATGTGTCGAAGTGCCGCAGAGCCTCGACTTTGTGAATTTTGGACGCGCGGAAGTTTCAACTCTGCTTCAACTTGACTCATTGGGATTCGCAAGGAAGTTTTTTTGCACCTGCTATCTGAAATGAAATCAATCTACCTAACAAGTGCGTACAAGTGTCCTTCTCATCCATGAGTGCTCGCTACTTCGTCAGGAGTCTTGTTTTTCTTGAGTGAGTCAATTCCTCCGCAACTCCCTGCTGAGGCAACACACTGGGAGAAAAGCTTTGATAAAGCTTGCTGATTGGAGAGCCGGCTCGCCCTTTGGCTCTCCAGTCATAGCAGGCATGCTTTGGCACCATGACGCGCACTTCGGATCAAGCTCCTTGCCTCACTCGCACCTTCGTTTCACCATGAGGACAATGAAACAATGTCAAACACAAGAACAGTTCAGCCAAATGACGGGCTGCAGTGAGCGAGTGTTTTTGCGCAAACGTGCGCATGGAGCCTGCTTTGTGTTGATTGTTTTCATTACGTCAAGAGAGTCAAGAACAATGTGCAGGAGTGGGCAGGAGTCACAAATTGGGACACAGCTTTCCGCAAAGCACAAAGCGCGACATACCACGGTGCTGCGCAAGTGATCCATATCATGGTGAAAACGAAGAGCTGTCTCGATCTTACATAAGGATGACAGAAAAGTCACGAACCTCTTGGCAAAGGAAATGCGTTAGTCATATTATTTGGTAAAGTGGCCTTCCTTTTCTGGCTTTCACGTTTAATCTCTTCATGCTACCAAAACAAGTCCAAGGCCTTGAGCCAAGTAAGCAAGTAGTCTGCCTAGGTGCTGCAGAGCAAATGTTCCGAAGTCTCAATTCTGCTTCCGTTTGCTCATTTAACCTTTTGACCCATTACAACTTGCAAACAACTGGAAAATTGAAGAATCTTGCTGTGGATATAAATTCTATTCAACCCTATTCCAGTATTCCTTTTGCCTGGAAGGATGCAAATCTGCTCGTTTGTACGCAAGACTTGATGGGTTCTTTCTCCTGCAGCGATGCCTGGAAGCAGCTGCACTGCTGAGACAAGCACGGTGTGTCGAATGTCTTATGTGTCTTGGCCCCCAACGCATGCAAGTCTGGAGGCGTAGCATTTGGTTGCTCTATGTCTGGCAATGAAATCTGGAGAGTGGGTGACAAATGAGCGGCGGCTTTTAAAGAAGATTGATGGAGTCTCCCCACCTCGTTTTACGAAAATAGACGGAATTTCTGAGACAGTGCAGGAAAATTCAGAAAAATATATGGACAGAAATCGGTGGGAAAAGGACGGAACTCAGCGGGAAATGGACGGAACTACCCGGGAACTCCAAAGTCAGCAAAAGGATATGTCGTAAGTGAAGTGGACGGAAAAAACTTGAATGGACGGAATTTCCTACAGAATTTGTCTGGCATTTTTTTTTGTCCATTGAAGTTCCAGGTATTCTATTCAACCCTATTACAGTATTCCTTTTGACTGGAAGGATGCAAATCTGCTCCTTTGATCTCTTTTGTACTCAATAAGACTTGATGGGTTCTTTCTCCAACTGCAGCATCGCCTGGAAGCAGCTGCAGATCACAGCACTTCCCTCTGCAGAGGGGCACTGCTGAGACAAAGCACGGTGTGTCGAATGTCTTATCTGTCTTGGCCCCGCCCAACGCATGCAAGTCTGGATGCGTAGCATGAGTTGCTTTATGTCTGGCTGGGCTCGGCCAAATCAAAATGAAATCTGGAAGAGTGGGTGACAAATGCTTAGAGAGTGGAAAGGGACCAGGATGAAAATGCACCTGCAAATATCTGCAGCCT
>DF244932.1:10440-23773 GCA_000507305.1 Breviolum minutum Mf 1.05b.01 | reverse complement strand
CCGTCCTCCATGTTCCATCAAACCTCTGCAAGCAGAAACAATATATTTTACACAAATATTATGTCTGTTTTACCTCCCAAACCGCCTTCAGTTGGTCAGTTGGCCTCCCGCCTGTTGGAAGCCACGGTGTCTGGACTTGGTGCCGGGACCACAAGTGACGCTGCAGCTGGAGTACTTCCTCGGGAAAGTCGAAGCCGGAAAGCCCCAACTTTCAAACAGAAAAAGATCAGAAAAAACATCCACAATACGAAAAGCGATTGAAATGATGAAAAGATCAGAATGGAAACAGCAGCTACAGGAGAATGCTGTAATAAAATAAATACAACTGGACTCCGAAGGGAGATTTTTGGGAGTCAGTCTTTCCCCGTTCGCGTCCAAGGATCGACCAGTCGGCCCAGATGCAATCCACTGGGCAATCGTTCTTGGTGCATTCCTGAAAGTCAAAGGTTTGAAATTCTCGACTTGTGACATTTAGAAACGTGTTTGATACAATGAACAAAAATGTTACAAATTGACAAGGCTAACTGAGCTCAACTTACATCCTTTAATTTAAACCTCGATATAGTCAGCTAGGTTTGATCGTTTGATGTCCAACTGAGAGATGTGCTCTGGTGTCTTTTGTGCTTCCTTCGCAGGATTGGCCCTCGCCCTGCCGAGGCGCCAGGTGAAGCATGGCGAGGGGCGGCGAATGAAAAAAGTAACGACAACAAGGGGCATCTCGACTCCATCGGAAAAGGTCGAGATGGAAGGACATGGTGAAAATACACAACGCACAGTTCATTCTGCTTCACGTGTGGATCAACACTCGAGAAAGGATCGAAAACCAAATCCGTTTCTTGAAACGTGGCAGGATCAAATTGGTACCTGAGCCATCACCTTGACCTTGCGGGTCCGAATCGACTCTCCACCACCACAGGTGAATTGGCAAACGCTCCAATCTGTCCAGTCAGCCCACACCTGAAGTCCATGAGGGATGCAATGAAAGTCATTGATTCATTGATTGTTTTCCTACTATATTGTTTTCATTCGTTAATCATCGTATTTTTTTTGATTCCACAGTTTCATCAGGTTCGTCAGTTTCATCACATCCTTGGCTCCCAACGCAATCGACATCTTCCTCAGATGTGACATCGTTTAGATCGTCAACAGTCGGAAAGTCGGAGAATCCCTGCGGATCGTCAAGTCCCCGTGGAGTTTATGGGGTGCCCATGTGTCGGGTGCCCTGCCGCCGCCTTGGAATGAAGCGCTGCGGCAACGTGTCCGACGTGTCCTGCGAGAAAAGAATGACTTCCGGGTCCGAAGTGAAGAAGTGAATGGTGAAGTAGCAAAAGTTTCTCCTGACATGTCGATGATAGCATGTCCACTTACCTGGCACAAAACGTAAAAAGGACGTTTTGCCAACTGGAAGGTTTGGAAAAAGTTACTTTGAACTTTACTAGATCCATTTAATTTCGGCCGCGCCAAAACGAAAGCTCCGGAGAACATACCGAATCCTTCAAGGCCTCTCTGGACTCCGCCCGCATCATTCGACCCCTTGCAGCTGGCTAACATGGACACATGGACGGTTCCTGCAAAAAACTGGAAACTGAAAAGCTTAAAAATACATCGAAGAGTCATGAAAATTTCATCTCCACAACTTGAATCTCAAAAGTTCGAGGAAGAGACTCTGCTTCGATCTCGAAGTCCTAGCCAGCGTTCACACCAGTCTGCTTTGTTTGGACATAATGCCGTATTGTGAAAGAGTTCGGAACAGCAAGCATTTCGCAAGCGAGCAAACAACCATTCCGAAACAAAACTTGAATTCGCCTTTCTGAGAAAAGAAAATGATACACAATTGTGTTAGAGAAGCAGCAGTCTTGGAGCTTCAGTTGGTCCACTTCGACCACGAAAGTCCTGAAGGTTGTTCGAGGCCATGACGTGTGCCACGAGCAGGCCCAAAAACCGACCTGGCTTCAGACAGCACAAGTTATGTGAGCATCAAAATCTTGTTTTCAATGTGGATCCGAGTTCAAAACAAGATTCCACCATCACACCCGCCTGTAAAGACGAAATTCATCTTCGGAAAAGGCATTCCAATTGTTCCTTCAATCGTGCCTGGACATTGACGCTACACTAAAATCGGCAACAAGACTACGGTACAAAAATACAAATTCGAAAATGCAAATGAATGCAGATAAGAAGGTTGACTCAAACTCTGGGATCCCAACAGTCCTCACATCCAGTGTCTCAAGGACACCTTTGTTTTACATATTCAACCACAAAGTAAGATTTCGAACACCAAAGTCAACCCCCAGATTCACACGTTCACCCACGGTCGTAAGATCCACACTGAAGCAACACGAAGTGTATGTGCAAAATGTGCAAACAAAAACGGTTGGTTGGGCCGTTGCCGACACGGGATACCAGCCACAGCTGGCACTCCCACTGGAGCCCAAAAAATGCAGAAAACAAATTCATTCTGTGAAAACAATTCTGAGAATGAAATTTGAAGGAAACAATCCGAAACCATCACACAATCCAATGTGTCAATTGTCAATTGACGCCTTCGTTCGGCTCGCCAAATTCCAACTATCTGAAGGATTCGATGCTGCACAAGTTTCAAATCGGCAAATGCTTATTACCAGTATGTTGATAAATCAAGCCAACGAAAAACGTGCAGCTGCAACGCTGAAGCTTTATTCAAGACCATTCGCAGCGTGTCTCAATGCCTTGAATTGCAACCTTTGCCACGTCTCTGGCTGTTGACACCGTTGCTGGCCCTTCTCCCACACACCTTCATACTTAGACTTGATGTTCTTGGCCAAGGTTAAAGTGCCTCTGCCGTGTTTGAGGCCATCCTTCCATTCACCTTCATACTTGTCCCACTTGTCCCCATCAGCCAGGTGAAGGTGCCCTTGCCATGAAGATGGCCATTCTTGAGCCCACCTTCGTAAGTGTCACCGTTGGCCGTCCTTGAACCCACCTTCGTACCTGTCCATGTCCTGATAGGCCCCCGTGCCCTCATTTTTGCAACCTCCTGGTCCTTTTTTGAAATTGGCCCACAGTCCTCCAGTGTCTTGCAAGTCTTGAAGAACACCGTCACACGACGCTCCAACCTCCACTTCACTTTGGAAGCCAAAGCGCAGCCAGAGGATTGTTCCGAGTCTTTGATGGGGATGCTATGCAAAACAAACTGCGGATTCCATTTCGAATTGCCTTTCATTTAAAATCCCATAGATCGCAACTCTGCTTTGAACAAGATCGAGTTGTAGAAGGAATAGTCGCCACCCAAACTCTTGTGAAGTGCTATGATGATGTGAGGGACTCAGTGTCTGCTCACGGACTTGGCCATATTCTTCGAGGCTGCGTTCCACCAGTTCTGCTTGCGGTCCCAAGCGCAGTTCTCGAGGTTGTGAACATCTTAGGCCTCGGTTATTCGGCCCCACCACGTGTCAGCCAGTTGAAAACCGTTGATGGAAGAAACAAAGTCAGCCAAGGCTTCTCGGGTGTTGATGCCCTCTTCACCTCCAGGCCAGAAACCGGCCCAAAACACCGGCGTTTTGCGCGTTCAGAGCATGTGATCAAGGAGGATGTCCTGCCACTTTTACAATCTGAAGCATCACCATTCTGGCCATGTCGGACAATGGTTTCCACCTCGGCTTGCTCTCGATGTTTCTTATACAAAACTTCGCGAGGCTTTCTTCCAAAAGTGTCCAGCTCCTTGCTGCATTCGTCCCATTCCTGCCGTGGCAGTAGCCCAACCATACCAACTGGGAAAGCTCAAGAAAAAGCAGAATGAAAAATGAAAAATAATGATACGATTCGATTCATGGCTGAACTTCTCTTCTCCCATGCGTGTCCGTGAGCAAGGCAGCTCCCTTGGACAAGACTGGACATGAAGCAGGTCTTCTCTATGGTCAGACACCCCGACAATCAACACTTCATGTTACATACCTTTTAGCATGGCATCTTATGTGAATGCTTTACGCTCTGGAACTAGTGTTGTTTATAATCTATATTGATCAGAAACAACAAACATGCCAAGGATATCTGGGGATTTCATGGGATTTGCATGCGACTGCAGATTTGTGAGCATGTTCAGCAAACAAAACAGCAGGATGTCGCGATGTCAAATGTGTCAGTCATTTTACAATCGTGAAAAGGTCACATACTGTGGAAGGACCTAGTCACGCTTGATGTGAGTCATCTTGTCAACCAATTTCCAACTACTGCGTCGGTGGCAGCACAATCACAGTCTTGCTTGCGACAAGAGTGCGAATCACAGTGCTATTTTGTTTGCTTTCGGGCGCAGCTTATACAGTGCATTTTGTGCCCCGCGTCTCTGAAATTGGGATGTAAAGGCCTGTGTGATTGCAGTCTATTCAGATTTGAGTTGGGCCTGAGAAATCTTCAGCTAATATGATGTAACTGTTTGCTTGTCATTTTATTTGTTTTGGCGAAGCCGGTCAGGCCGGAAGTTCACAGACATGGCATCAGACGATGATGAACTGGAGGGTCTTGATCCAAGCCAAAACCCCAAGATCTTACTGTCGGGACCAAGCCGTTCCATATCCTACCATCCCGTAAAGAAAAGTTCAAAATGTATCTAAATATCACATAAAAAACTGGAATTTGTGGCATCAAATCCAACAGCATCATCACCAAACTCATCCATGCTCTTCCTCATCTTCTTCCAACAAATCTACAAACCACATTAGCTCTGCCAATATGAAGGTTTGGAGAATGCATTTCCTAACCACACATGTCAGGATTCAACAGCTTTAGTCTGTCCTTTTCCTCGGTCTCCAATCCACGAGTTCCAGCCTTAATTGCTTACATGATTAAAACACAAGCGCTGAAACCAAACCTTCACGTCGCTAAGATGAGCGTCCAGCATACTGGCAACGCATGTGGGAGGAGACATCCAAATTATTCCCAAGTTCTAATTCATGTTGTATTTCCCCAAATGACTGTGAGCGCTTCACCAATGAACATGAACAGATCAAGCACTACACTAAGCCCCTTTTTGGATTGTCCGTTTAGGCCGCGGCCAGCATGGTTGCGGCCGGCTGGTGTTGTCACATACTGCTGATGGATATAGATGATCCATCACCTCGCCCACACATCTAGCTGTTACAAAACTGCTCGAATTGGAGAGGCAGCACAAATGTATGGATATGAACCTAAAAGCAACATGCTGCTATGCTATACATGTGCCCAATGCCAATGGCAGTGAATCTCATCGTGTTGCAAGATCCGGTGCCTCGACTAGGTCTTGCCGAGTGTGATGTGCAAGCCTGACTGAAATCGAAGCAGTCTCATTACATTGCCAAAAAAGTGACCACTATGTGCTCAAAACATGTATTTTGCACATATTTCACATCACAACAACAACAACAAATGCAAACTCCAATATAAGCAATTTCTTTGGAAAAAACCAAAGCCAGTGAATCTACCGATGTTGCAAAATCCACTGTCGACCCCTGAATTATAGTCTTTAGAATGAGTGCTATGAAAGGTGATTCAACATCCCGCAATTCGCCAAGCTGCTTCAATCAGCCCAACTGGACGGTGATCCAAAGAATTCAATGACAATGAACGGTCGTAACTATCTCCCAAGTTCATCTCAAGGAACATTTGAAGAACAACTTGACTTGACACCACATTATATCTAATCACTACTGCATTTGACACGTGATTTGAAAGCGAGGCTGACCTTTGCATAATTGCAAGGCACCTTTGGAACGGGCACCAAAAGCTGTCAAAATCAGCTGGCCCAGTGCCAGCGCTAGCAACGTTTGTGCATTCACGGCGAGCTTCGACATGAGAGTGACATGAGTGGCAAACAACCGAATCTGTTTGAGTGAAAAAAAATGCACAAAAAAACATGCAAAAACACCAAAATTGTGGCAATTGTTCGAAGTACCTTCTCATTAATGCATGCAATGATCAAGTTGCCTTGCATCATGTCCGAATGGCGACTGACATGTGCAAAGAAATCTCGTACCATGTTGCTAGAATTGTCTCAATGCTTCGCATACAGCCCAGAAAACATGGATATGAAGTCGAAAAACTGGAGAAATGAAGTGTGACAAACGTGAAAGTTGAAGCCACAACTCGCGGACATGCAACAAATGTTGTTTGCAGCAAATCAAAATTCAAATAGCAAAACCCCTCGTAGTTAACGTTAACAGAGAAAGCAAACAAACTGTCCGTGCTGTCCATGTTATGACCCTGTTTTGTCTACAATTCAGCTTCATCAGGGTTCATCTCTGCTTGGCGTTGGCAGCGCTTCTCCTCGAAAGAGGCGAACGACGGGGAAAGTCGATGCTGAAGGGGAAGAGCGGCTGCTCGGATGCTCCGATACATGGCGCTACAAAAACTTATCAAACGAATTCCTGACCGCAAGGAGGAACCTCCGAGATAAAAAAAAAAACATTGATCTCCTGCTTCTTAGCTTTGTAAGATGCCCGGGCAGCTTTGACCCAATCCAACACCTAACATCAGTCATGGCTCAGGACTCTCATTGGAAAAGTGAGATTTGGGAATGCCAGAGACTGATGCTGTGAAGACAAAACGCTGTGCTTTTCTAGTCAAACATTTCGGGTTTCTCCTTGTTCATCCTTCTTCAGGATCTCAAAACTCTCCACACAAAACATATTGTGTGAATTTGTGCGATCTGCAAACAAGAATCTTGTCCATAATGGTACTGGAAATCCACCATCTGGAACGAAACCCATCTTTATCCCACTCCCCAAGTTTTGATGCGAGCCTTCTGCTCAGTTGTTGCATCTGCCTGACAGTCCTGGCTGAAAATCAGTGAAAAGCAATAGTGTCACCAACTTTACCGCTCTCCCATCTCCTCTTGTCTCAATGGCTTGCCCGTAATTGGACAAACACTTCCACAAGTTGTCAACCATTGTGTCAACCTCAGAACCGAAAAATGTTGATCCGTTTTCCAACCTCTCCGACCTCACAACTTTGGCCCTGGCGTATCTTTTTCAAAGACATGGCCATAAGGTGACAGCACCGGAGCCTCAAAATCGTGCTTTTTCATAGTTTTTTTCCATATGAAAAGAACAACAAATTGATACAAATTTGACTAAATCAACTCTGAGGCACTCCCAGCAACCTTCCATCAATTGCACATCGTAAGTCCTGTTACAAGTCTAAGCACATAACAACAAAAAAAACTAAGAAGTCTCAAGGACTCAAGGAGACATGGTCACGTAATTCGATCACGATTAGATGTGAATTAGATCTTCAGATATTGCTTGATTGCGCAATTGTGTGAAGTCAATGTCTTCCCATCTCCCAGTCTCCTCAGGAGCCTCTGCAGGATCCTTGAAGCAGGTTTCCAACGCTTCTGATTTGGTAATGTACGTTGCAAAATGATGTAATCTGGCTGTGCTTTCTTCCAAAAGCCCTCCACTGTTCCTACGGTATGATTCTGAAATCCTCATGTCCAGAAGTAGTGCATGTTCGCATGATAAACTGCTTTCGAGACTTTGTTTTCTTGTTTTTTCGTGACAAATACATGTCTTACTATTTTCCATATGGTTCAAATTTCTGTTGATGACAGTCTCTGAGAACCGAACAACACCACGCAAGCGTTCAATGTCGTTGCGACCCAGGCGCTGACAAAGCGATCCAGTGGTTTTTGTTTCTGGAACAAAATCCATGACTCCAGAGGGGGTGAACGGGTGAAACGAAAGCGGAAGGCAAAGTATTCGAAGATATTCGAAGATATTCGAAGATATTCGAATCACATCTGACGTCGTGTTTGTTCTTGCGAACTGCTAGCTCTGGTTGTGCAGTCGTTCCCCTGAGCCTGATTAGGTGCTGGAGAGAAGGAGGAGGAAGATGGAGGAAGCACCAAAGGAGGAAGATGATGACGAAGAGGGTGATAGTGCCAAGGAAAGTGCCACGAATGGTGACAACGATGATGATGATGATGATGATGATGATGATGATGATGATGATGATGATGATGATGATGAGTGACATCTCCTTGAACCAAACCTCATACCGTTCGGGGGAAGCGATAGAAGCAATGCTGTCACATACCCAAAAGAAAACGAGCCAGTCAGGCCTTTGCTGCTTTTCGCTTGACTTCCTTTTGTCCGGAAATCACTGGCCTCAGCAACACTTTCGAGGCCTATGCGACGTCAAAGTGTGTTGCGATGTGGCCGATTGAATGGCAGCTCCAAGAGATCCAAAAAAATCAAAAGGAAGAATTGGGAGATCTATTGTCTCATATTTTCTCCACTGTGACGTTGCATGTCAAAAAAGTGAATGGTTGGTCAGATTTTTGAGAAAACTGAGTCCTCCAGCAAATTGAGTGCACTGAGGCTAGGTGGGGAAGGATGGTTTTCCACCTCCCTCCGATGCATTGCTTCCTCTCCAAAAATGAAAGCAGATTCTCTGCGGAGTCGTCATTTCGTCAAGCATCCAAAATCCAAAAAAAGGTTGAAAGGACGACATTGACAGGTATTTCACTGGTATTTGACAGGTATTTGGTTCTTTGCCATTGATAATATATGGTGAGTATGACAGTATGACATTTACGATGAGGCTTGTGACAAGTTAGCTGATTTCCTGTGTTTTTCTCGCTAGAACACACCAGTCTCAGTATGTATTTCTGTGTCCTCGACGGTGGCCATGGCTAGAACGGTTTGAGGAAACTCCCCAGTGCCATTCACCTCAAAGAGCTCTCCTGTGACACCCAAGCTGAAGGGGTAGAAAAAGCAGTTTTTTCCCTCTGATTGTGATTGATTACACTATTGATCACTCGTAGTTTGATTGCTTCTCAAGGACTGAAAACTGATCTATCTACATATACAGTGATCATTCATCAATGCTTTGCAACTTGTTTCCAGCCTGGATCTCCCAAGGCGCAGTCACGCTCTGGAATCATTTCCACGGACCTCAGCAAACAAACGTGTGATTTTAAATGCTGTTACTGTAGAAAACGACGGGTACCTTCAAGTTGAATTGAGATAAGGATGTCGCATAAGTAGAGAATAAGTCTAATGATTCTAATGTTTTGAAATAAACCTCCGTGAAAAATGAGCCGAACATCTTACTCACATGTACCATTCGTGTACCCGCTAATTGTCTTGTTGCAAATATAACCTTTTGACTTCTCAAATGGCAGAATCGCCAGCTGAGACTCACGGACTCTTGAAAGGGTGGCAAAGGACGGGTTGTTCCACAGGGCTCCTTAAAAGGATATCTGAATGGTTTCAAAACCCTGAAATCATGACACTTTCACTTGCAAATCCATGCAAACTTACAAATCTGTTAAGATCTCTGTCATGGCTCCCTTTGGTCTTTCAGTATTCTTTTTGGTTGTCTGTTTCCTTGATTTTCCTTGTAGCTTCACTCAATTGTAAGGCGCTGTTTGGAAGCCACGTGATTCACATGCAGATCCTGTAATGCCTTTTCGACATCTTCGAAGGAGCAGTTCAAGAGATGGCAACGCCTCACACTCGATGTGAACTTTGGTGGAACAAACCAACAAATCTATCGTGTACAACTGAGAAGCAGGCGCACGTGCTTGCTGCCAAAAGATTGCCTGTTGAAGCAAATATGGGACAATTTGATGAAACAAACGTAGGCTAAATGAAAATTTCATGAAAGTTTGAGAGACAAAAAAACCTTTCTTTTTTTGGAGCAAAAATTGCAAACTGCACGTTTTTGGGGTCCCAAAAGCAGGATGTGTGCCGAAATCTGCCGAAAAAAAAAACCGTCCTGCTGCGTTTCCGTCAGCCGCTCGAAGCTGGATCCAATCCGCTCAGCCTCACGTCCAGCACGTTGCCCGTGATGAGTCGAACGATGCAAGCGCGGAATCCCCACGTTTTGTGATCAAAAAGATGAGTCCCTTTAGTCGCTTTCCGATGTTTCTGATTTTGATATCTTTTTTGCTTCGCTTTTTTCTGATGCTCTTTTTTGTTGATTTAAGCTTCACTTGCTTCACTTTTTTAGAGAGTACACAGAGATTCTCTCTTAGGAGATCGCTTCCAAAGAAGCACCCAACAAAGTCAGAGCTACTCGAGATAGCCTCGGAAAAACATGCCATGTTTTATCATGTTTTCCATGCTGTTCCCTCAATTTTGCTGCAGATCTCGCCAAAAAATCAGCAAACTCCCAAGCCAGAAGCAAGGCTGGATCAGCAGATACCACTGGACTATCAAGGAATTGTGTTGCAAGTGCCTGGCAGACACCAAAGGTCAGTTGGAACAAAAACTTACCACACCCAGCATGGTCAACTTAAGCACTAAAGGAAACAACAATTCCAGAAAAACAACCCGAAACACTTTGAAACACCTCAAAATGCTTTAGAATAGAAGTATCTCGCAAATTTTTTAGGAGGCACTGTCACCATGACCTAAAAACTCCTTACACGGTCTTGTTGGTCCACACCTTTTTCCCCAGCCCATGCGCCTCAACATTTGCCCGAGACCTTCCAAAGCGGAGCCGAACATCGATGAACGATACAGGAAAAATGCCAGTCTGTTTCAGTCTGCTTAATCTTAGAGTCTTAGAGATACATTCTGAAAATATCTGAGGACTGTACTCATCATGGAGACCAAGCCCAGCGATTGCTATGATGGCATCCATCCTGTTTTGTCCACTTTTAACATTGGTGTATATAAAAATGTCCGAGGCATTGAGATTCAGATGCGTTTTCACCACCAAATTCATAACTGTATCATATCGTCATATCGTGTCCAAGGTCAACACACCGCTTGTGAAGCTGTCAGAAGATCACTCGAGTTTGCCGCCTGGAGGGAGTCGAGTGAGTCACAAAGCTGACACGACAAAAAACGCGCACATGTTCCTCACCTGCGCGTGCAAGCGCGCGATCGCAAGCTCTGCAAAGGTATCTGCAACGGCTAGAAGAGCCTCAGTGATCTCAGTTTAAGGAAAGTGAAAATGATTGGAAAGTTGTATTGCATACAGTTGCTGCGCGGATGGCAATCCCAGTCTGACCACACAGATCAAACAAATCAGATACTGCACAAGGTAAGTGCACCACTGGTATCTGCAGCACTATGTGCCGTCGCACCATGGAATCTCCATTGATGGCCAGAGTACAAACCTCAACTGTCCTTTCCAAGCCAAACGCTTGGTGCTTGGATGTGCTGAAGGTGCTTGAAGTGCAATGATGACCACATGGTAGAAAACGCATAAAGATCATAAAGCATGGCTTCAAATATCATCAAACGCTCATCCCAGAAACGTGACGTAGACTTTGGTCATCAGACTCAGTTTTAAGCTCCAGACGAGGCGGGACAAGAGCACCGGGAGCACCAAAGGCACAGGAGAAATGCCTGGATCAATTCCAGCATTCGCCTGGGCGCAAAACACCATGTGGACACCGTTGGGGTAGGACAACTGGGAGACGCCTATACCCAGGGCATCCGCGCCCAGCTGAGGTGGAAATCACTGCAGTCAATGAGCTGTGGAAGTACACCCATCCTTAACAGCCAAGTCCCGGTGACAAAGGAGTTTTGGTCAGTCAAACAAGTCAACCAAGGCGCTGAACTGCAGCACTTGCCAGGCGCACGATGTGTGCTTGCAGACATGCCTCGCAAATTTCACGTGCATTTTTCACAGTTTTTAGATTCGTGCTGCACTTTAGAGAAAGAAACTCACGGTTGAATGAAAAACCATGCAAAAAGTGCACTCTGGTGTTCTGAAAAGAAACTTGTGGGGAATTGTCGAGACAAATGGCACCATTGCACTGCACCTGCAGTTGGATGATGCTCTCCTCTGTCGAGATCGAATCTGGACCCCACAAAGCACTAGGCCTTCACACGAAAAAAACACAGCATCACTTCGAGGCGCCTTTTCGGAATGATATCAGATAGTCGCAGATTTATAGGTTTTCATCAGGGTTTTTCAAACTTTGCCACATCTCACTGCAATCCCAAAATAGCTTGGGGTTCTCAAAAGCCTCCATGAGTCTGAGGTTTGGACAGGTACAACCTGCAGTAGGCTTTTGTGAAGCTTTCCTGACTGAATTGTGTGGAGTTAAGGCAAGGCTGGAAAGAAGCAAGCCAACACCGGCAGGATTGAAACACTTCAAACAACACTCTCCGGCTCAGTTGAAGAATTTAGTTAGAATCTTTGCCAGAGACACCTGCACAGCCAGCAGCCTCTTCACATTCTGGCTTTGGTCCGACCTGGAAAAAGGGTAAGATGAATTCGGAGTCATGTCCAACCTTCAAATCTGGAAAAATCTCGAAACATCTACCCCTCAAAACATCTCAAAACTGTCCAAATCCTCCCAAATCTACCCGAGTTACATCTAGCAGCTAAGTGACAAAGTCAACATCACCGATAAAATCAATGCAAATCATCAAATGCTTTTGAAAATCTCCAGGATCCTGAAGTTCCATGTCTCAACAGAGTGCAGTCACTGCAGTCGATGTCATGACGGCACTTGAGGCAAGAACTCTGTGGAAGCATGGACTGTCAGGTGTACCGAAAAGACGTGACGCGCGATGACAGAGCAGAGGGTCACATCGTCGGAGCAAAGATCCAACCTCATGTCTACAGTGTATACAGGAAACCCCGAGCATCCTCTGTCGGATTCAAGATCAACAAATTGTACAATGACACGCCCCACATGTGCACAGGTGAAGAAAATATTGATAGACTTGGAACCAAATCACAGTTTTGTACACATTGCAAGCATTTGGCATTCACGTGCATTTGACATGTTCCGAACAAGCGAATCAAAATTGCGACAATCCAAATGAAATCTTGAGGACCTCCAACCGAGCTCCCCAACAAAGCTGAAGCTCCCATCATCTCATGATCCTGAAGGAAGTCTTTTTTTGACGGCTTCATAGCTTAATAGCTTTCACGAAACTCTGAGCTTGGGACGGCACAGCAAACGAGTACTTCCCACATCGTTGATGCCAATTGGGCATGAAGAATTCGGATGTGGACCTCGTCGCTATCCTCCTCGTGCATTGTAACCATCAGGTCATCGAAGATCTCGGCTACAGCTTCCAAACAGGCTCTCCTTAGCAGATCGGCAACGAAGGCAGACTTTGTTTTTCCCGAAAGACGTTTCGTCGCAGGGTTCTTCAGAAGATTGTTGGCGTATCTCACATCACACATATCCCACACATATCTCACACCACACATATCCCACACATATCCATCACACCACACATATCCCACACATATCCATTCAAAACGTATCCCACCAATACGTATCCCACCAATACGTATCCGTTCAACACTTATCCCACCAGTACGTATCCATGCAATGTGTACCCATTCAAAACGTTTGCATCAGCAGGTTTTGCAATACGTATCCCACCAATACGTATGC
>DF244931.1:9293-22110 GCA_000507305.1 Breviolum minutum Mf 1.05b.01 | reverse complement strand
TAAAGATCTGAACCATGAAACCTTGTCCACGCTTTGCCTTCTGCAGGTCTACCGCAAGTTGGAAAACGACAAGAAGCAGACCTTCTTGCTGCAGTTGAAAGCCAATGGTTTGACCAATTTGAAATGGTTTGGTCAATACGCAGAGACACGCTCTGAAGACAGGTCTGAAAAGCAAGAAGTCTTAGAAGGTTGGTTCACTGGGTCCTTTGTTGCTTTGCTTAGGTATGTTTTTCTACCTTTGAAAAACATAGCTTGTTTTCCCCCAAGAATCCTTTCCCAAGTCAAGTTAGTGCCTTAGTTCTTTTCCAGCCTTGGCTATCCAAGGCCAAAGATCCTGGAGATGAATGGCATGCGTTGGTCAGACTACAAGCCTGAGAAGCAGACTGAGATCTTGCAGGGTTTGTTGGAAGAATGTTGTACTACGTATGGAGGCGAAGTCCAAGTCAAGGAGAACAAGGTCAAGGAATTGTGTCGCTACTTTTACCGCACACAAGAAGAGAGTGCAAGTAGCGTTGTGACTTCCGACAAGAAGCAATTCCAAGCATGTGCTGACTTGGACCAATCCCAGATGTCAAAGGCAGTGAAAGACCAACCTTTGAAAGTGAAGGTGGAGTACCCCAAGAAAGTGGCTTTTGTTGCTGCTGTCAAAGTTGCCAGCTCTGGCATCAAACGCTTGGAGCGCCTCTTCACTGATGGTCACAGGTTGAAGGCACAGCTGCAAGCTAGCGTGCCCGCTAAGGTGGCTGACTTCAGCAAGCCGTTTGGTGTCTTTGCTGAATTCTTAGACAACTTCCGCAATGCTGTGGCTTCTGCAGAGAAACTCACCAAGACTGATTTGGATGAAAGCAAGTCTGTGGAGCAGGAGAAGAAAATTTCTGATTGGAGCTGCAAAGCGACTGAGCACTTGGATGAGATCACCTTGTTGCACAAGCGAGCCCGTGGTTGGCTGGCTTGAGGGAATCTTGCAGATTTGCTGCTGTGGCTTCCATACCAACAAATTGCATCTTGTGTGGCAAAAGTCTGAAAAAGAGGTTCAGTGAGGGTGGCTCAAAGAGAACATGGTGTGTTAAGAGAACATGGTGTGTTAGCACAGAAGCAATTCCAAGTCTTTTTTTCAGATGACATAAAAATGCATGCCATTCAAATGACATGCATAATGTTTCAGGAGATTGTTCACTCCTGGCTTGTTTTGTGATGAAATTCTTCCAGGAAACTCTTTTTTTCCTAGCTTATTTTTCAAGCAATGTCAGGAAACTCTTTCATTCCTGGCTTGTTTTCCAAGCTTGTTAGATATGAGCTCTGACCATAGCTGTTTTCGGCTGAAACAATGGAATCCAAAAAAAGAAATGCCTTATGACCCTAAAGAGGTTCCTAAGGAGAAGCGTTTTCGAGCCAATCTGTCGGACGCTTTTTTGTCGGGGGACGTCTCTGGACAGCGTGCCCATAGATTGTTTGCAGATGCCGAAGATGCAGGTGCTTCAAACAAGAAGGGGCCCCCCTAGTTATAGATAGTTATAAGTAAGTCTAACTTATATTATAAGCTAGTGTAACTAACCTTATAATTAGCTCTATTTAGGCTAACTAGGAACTTCCTAAGGTAGAACTTGTATGTATTTTGCAGAATATATATCATAGACACAGCACTTATATCTATGTTATGGTTTGTACATCTTTTGGAACTTATCGAAGTTACGTTTCAAAGTGGTTTTTGACCTTTTTTTTGAGGACAACTTGTCCAAAGATGTTTTTTCCAGATCATTCTGGTGGTTTCTTAAGAAATGGCATGAGGATATGCGGCACCTTTTGTGCATGAACCCAGAGTTTTCTGAAGGTCAAACAGCTTGTAGTATGTTTTTTTTTTGTGACAGTCGCGCGGTTGTCCGCGCAGGTTCAAGAGCATTGTTTACATGTTCGGCGGGGGGTTTTGTGTCAGGCCGTATAAATATCTAAGATCCATTCGTGAAATAGGGTGTATATATATCTATTGAATTAAATATGTATCAATGTGATGTAAATAGATGTAAAGACCTGCAATACAAGACACGCACAGATATTTGAATTACTGCTCTTGCATTGTAGGAAATGCGCAGCGCAAAAAAAAGACTCATTGATCAGTTGCAGTGCCATGGCTGAGCAGGATGAGCAGCCAGCAGCCCCAAGCCAGGGTGATCTCAATGCAATGTTGGCGAGCCTGAACAGCTCGACCCTTACCCCAGAACAGTTGGAAACTGTGCGGGCAAAACTGGAGGCCACCAAAGCGGAGTCGGAGGATGTGAGGCGCAAGGACATGCAAGACTTTTCGATGTATGGCTTGTACTTGCCCAGCTACATTGTGGACAAGGATCGTTTCTCAGGAAGACAACTTAGGTGTTTTAGATGACTTGCTGATTTATCTTGGCCAGAAACTCGGGCTTAGGTGCCCATCGGAAGTCACACAAGCTACCCTCACAGGTTTGATGGTTGCAAGACAAACTGTCGAAGAGCAAGAACGCATGATGACCTCTTCGAACCTGAGGGCTTTGTTTCTTACTGTCAAGTCGCGTGTGCAAACCAGGATGGGGAAACTACGCAGAGAACCTTTACCACCTGGCTGTTCCTATCTGAAGGTTCTCCCATCCAATGTTGCTGACCTTCCAGAAGCGTATGCTGCCTTGGGTTTGGACTTTGCTCAGCCAGCTATCCAGATGACCAACATCATGGCTATTGCCCGCGAAGTGCCTTTGAGAAAAACCAACCAGAAAGTGAGCACGGCCATGGCACTTGGAAGTGCACAGGATCCGCAGCAGATGCTTCAACAGATGATTATGTCTGCATGCATGGCGATTGGCAGCTTTGCGGCCATGGCAAGGCCAGAGCAAGGAACCAATTTGCAGCTAGATTTCAACCAAAAGAAAAAAGGTTTGCCTGCATTGCTGGAAAGAGCTTATTCGAATGATGCCAGCAATGCATTGCCTGCCTCCTCTAGCAGGCCAGCTGGTGTGGGGCAGCTGGCTTTGCCTGCCCCTGAAACCGCAACTCCTGTCCAAGTTGCAGGGCATGACTGTGGTCCGAAGCCTGGTGATAGTGGTGGTGAAGTTCCTGCAGGCCCTAAGCCTCAGGCAGTTGATCCTAGTCCTATGCCTGCTGATCCTCATGCACCTGGGCCTGCAGACCCTAAGCCTCATGCAGGCGATCCTAAGCCTGCAGAGCCTGTGTCCTTGGAGGAGAGCATGGCCAAGCTTCAGAGTGCGAGGATGAAGGCCCCGGTACATCAAGACCCTGCAGTTGATAAAAAGAAAACATCGAGCCCTGCAGCCTTGAAGAAACCTTCAGCAGCTTTCAAACGTCCTGCTGCGGCAAAACAGAAAGCTCAATCGTCAAGTCCAAAGGCTCCACTCAAAGTGAAGTCCAAATCTCAGACAACCAGGACAAGGGCAGAGAGTCGTCGCATCAAGCAGGAGATCTTGAAGAAGGTTCCGAAAAGCATGCNGATGCTGCACAACGGAAGCACCAGCAACTCTTTTGTGATCATTACAAATCCCTGGAAAGGCCGAAAGCGCATTTTCGTTTGCACTTACCGCGAATCTATGAGAGGCTGGGATATTTTGATGCATTTCCAGCTGAAGCAAAACACAGGCTTTACAAGACTTTTCTGGCAGATACACATCAGGGTTTGTGGAACGAGGGGTCTGGGAAAGTGAGCTTACATATTTGTGGCCGTATGTTGTTGACAACAGTGCAGCAGCTCAAAGATTCACCGTGGACCCACCGACTGGCATCTCCAATCTATTCCGACGACACGGTTTTGTTGGAGACAGGGTTGAAGGATTGCTCCATCAGCCATGCGTATCATCTGGGCTCGCAGCTTTTGACACCATCCATGCCAATCCTTTGGCGCAATGGTGCTGGGTCTGTGGAATTTTTTGTTCAACATGCCGGTAGTGTTTTCCTTGTTTACGAGGAACTTCGAGAGGAAAAGTCCAATGTTAGATTCACCAAGCGATTCTCTTTCACTGGCCAAAAGAAAGCCAGGCAGATCCATCAATTGAACGCACTTTCTGTGCCAACATGGTGGCTGCTTGAGAATGGCATTGTACTTTGCTTGCTCTAAGGCAAGGCCAGTTGCAGATCAACAGCGCATCAAATTTCCAAAGTGTGGGCAAAAAACAAGTTCTGCGCGCAAACAATGTTGTTGCCAAAAATCATTGGCACAGACGGGTCATGAGTTTGAATTGTTGGTTTTGGCAAAATTATTAACAACAGGTGCCAAAACCATCGTCATTTTGCAAGAGTTGAAGTTACAAAAGATATAACTTATTTATATGTTGCGGTAACTGATCCTTGGGATAACTTCTTTAACTCTAGTTGCTAACTTCAATACCTAGTCTAACTTAGATATAACTATCTTAACTAGGGGGGCCCCTTCTTGAATGTGGGTGACCTTGCTGGCAACCACCAGCCTGGAATGAATAGCGCTCGGGATTTGACGAGGAAACTTTTGAAAGAGCACCAGTGGCCCCACCTATATTGGGCTTCCATCCCTGTCTGGTCGGAGAAAGAACAGCAAGAAAAAGAAGAACTTTTGCCTTTCCTTTTACCTCACGAAATCTTGCACCAGTTCAGCCAATTTTCTGATATTTCCCAGTTCAGAAATTTCGATTCATTGCCTACAGAAGACATGGAGGTCCTTCAAAGAGGAGCAGACATTTTGCAGACTGAAGCTGAGCAACTGCTTCCACTTGGTATGTGGATGGATGGTGTCCCATGCAACTGGGACCGCTCACATTCCCTGAATGTTTTGACTTTGAATTTCCCTTGCTTGCAAGGCTCAAAAAAGAATATTCGCATACCCCTCTTTGGTTTGAAGCAGCATTTCGTGGTGAAACACAATACTATGGATGCGATGCTGAAAGTTTTTTGCTGGTCTCTGGAATGCCTTTTTTTGGGTATCATGCCATCCCAGCGGCATGATGGCCTTCCTTGGGGTACAGATGACCCACCCCAGAGGAAAAAATGGAGTGGAAAGCCTTTGCAGTTGCAAGCAATGTTGACCCAATTCCGAGGAGCTTGTTTTGTTGCTGTCTCCTTGTGCCCAAGCCCTTGTGCCTTGTCTCCTTGTGCCCAAGCCCTCATTGTAAAGTTTTTTTTCAATTTTCAGGAGCTTGTCTCCTTGTGCCCAAGCCCTTTTTGCAGGAGATTGGAAGATGCTCAAGGACGTTTTTCGTTTGCCTCAGCACAATGAACTGGCTGGTTGCTGTTGGCTTTGCCCAGCTACTCCCAGCACCATGAAGGATTGTAGCGCTGCAGCACCATGGAGGGTGCCATTCACAACCCATGACTTTATCACCCGCCTTTTTCAACAAGGTTTAGCTTGCAGCCCATTGTTTTCCCTACCAGCATTTTCAATTCATTTCTTCAAGCTGGACTGGCTCCATGTGATGGATCTTGGAGTTTCTGCAGATATCAGTGGCAATGTTTTTTGGTTACTTCAAACAAAACTTCCTGGAGCAAATGTGAAGGCTCGCATCAGCGAATTGTACAAGAAGCTGAGCAAGTTCTACAAAGAAAATAAAGTTCAGGACAAGCTGAACACGTTGACTGAAACTATGATCCGCAAAAAGAGCACGACTCCACCTAAGCTCACAGCTGGAGCAGCAGAATGTCGCCACCTCGTGCCTTTTCTTGTTTTTGCTTCTGAAGAATTTTTGGATCCCAGCAACGAAATGGAATCTACTGTCCTGGAAGTTGTGCGCTTGCTGAATCAAATGTATTGTATACTGGATAATTATTCCCAGGCGGCTATGAATGATGCTGCCACACGTTTGGCCATTTTGTACGCAGCTTTGTTTGACATGTCAGAACCTCCACTTTGGAGAATGAAACCGAAAATTCATTTGATGTTACATCTTGTAAAATCCCTGCATAGCCCCACAAAGACTTGGACATACAGAGACGAAGACTATGGGGGTAGTGCTGCTAGGTCAATGCGCTCCAGAGGAGGGCATGACACTGCCAAAGTTGCAGGCAAAACTTTGTTGTTGAAGTTTTGCGCGAGACATGAGCTGCCAAGAGGTGGTTGAACAAAAAGTGAGCTGCCAAGAGGTGGTTGAACAAAACGTAACATAAGTGGAAGATGTGTGACAGCAGAGCATTGTTTCTGGAGTTTTTGCTCCAGTGAAGGAAAAAAAACCTTTAATTTTAAAAACCTCTAATTAAAGGTTTTTTTCTTAATTAAAGGTTTTTTTTAGTGAAAAAACCTTTAATTAGAGGTTATAACCTTTAATTAAAGGTTTAACCTTTAAATTTAGATGAAATTTAAAGGTTTTTTTTTGAATTTAAAGGTTAAACCTTAATTAGAGGTTTNTTAATTTTAAAAACCTCTAATTAAAGGTTTTTTCTTAATTAAAGGTTTTTTGGGTGAAAAACCTTTAATTAGAGGTTATAACCTTTAATTAAAGGTTTAACCTTTAAATTTAGATGAAATTTAAAGGTTTTTTTTGTAA
Organism: Breviolum minutum Mf 1.05b.01; assembly: GCA_000507305.1. Taxonomy (NCBI): domain Eukaryota; class Dinophyceae; order Suessiales; family Symbiodiniaceae; genus Breviolum; species Breviolum minutum. Next base: position 15,628 of record DF244931.1, on the reverse strand, counting down.
TTTAAAGGTTAAACCTTAATTAGAGGTTTTTTGATTCTCAGGGCAAGGCCAAGGCCAAGGCCACTGCTAAAAGCAGTGCCAAGGCTAAGGCCAAAGCAAAAGGCAAAGCAAAGGCAAAGGCCAAATTGGCCATGAAGTCTGCCATGAAGAAGTAGATGATCACAACTGCCCGGCATCTTCCATGTGGAAAAGCAAGGAAAAAAGGTGTGTGGAGTGCTTGTGGGATGGGATTTTTTTTGTTTTTTTTTGAGCAGGCCATTGTTCAGGAGCTTTTGCACTCCTGTTTTTTTCCAATCATGTCACGGTGATTTTTTCAGGAGTTTTTTGCCCTCCTGTTTCTTTTGTTGATGTCATTGTCACTGATGATTTTTACAGGAGTTTTTGAATCTCCTGATTATTTCATGTACTTACTGTTCCATGTGTTCCACCCTCCAAAAAAATGAGAANCCTTTAATTAGAGGTTATAACCTTTAATTAAAGGTTTAACCTTTAAATTTAGATGAAATTTAAAGGTTTTTTTTGAATTTAAAGGTTAAACCTTAATTAGAGGTTTTGTGATTCTCAGGGGGGTGGCTTCGCGACTTTGCCAAAGCTATGGCCCGTAACCTGCCGTTACGCGGCGGTCGCCATCAGTATCCCTAAATGGGAGCAAGCATTCGGCGCCGAGTTCAAAGGAGCGAGCTACGCTCTTGGACAGCTCGTATTTTACCGTACGAAATTCCAGAACAAGTCGAAAATCGCACCAAACGCATCACCCGCGTTAATGGCTGGGTGGAAACTGGAGTTCGGGTTAAGGTACAAGGGAGTCCTTACTCTACTTGATTACCAGGCACTTCGTCAAGGAAAAGTCGTGCTTGTCTCAGCACCAGACCGCGAAGTTTATGCACGGGACAAGATTGTGTTTCCTCTAGCTGACTTGGCCGAGAAAGCTTTGGAGAACTTTTCTGATCCTTCGATTGAAAGCCTGGATCCTCAAGAGCCATTGCCAGTTCCATTCATCGATGATGAAATCCGCCACAAAGCTCGTAGGGTGTACATCACATACAATAGGATTCAAAAGATTGGTATGACACCAGGTTGCCGAGCATGTTATGCCCAATCAAGCAATCATACCCCTGAATGTGTTGCAAGACATGAAGAAGCTTTTGGTCGTGAAACTGAAGAATCAAAGCAACATCATCCTGATGGACTTGAAGAACTTTTTGATGACGTTGCACCAATTCATGATGAGCTTGAACCATTTCAGGAAGTTGATTGTGACTATGTTCCAACAAGTGAAGAAGATGAGGAAGATGTCCCTGAGTGCCCTCTTCCAGGTGAGTCTGAAGAAGAACAAGAAGATCCTCTTGCTGGGATTTTTGCCGCATCTTCAATTCAGGGGGGCGGGATTTGCTGCTTAGGCGCTACCGTCAGTTCAGAAAAGAAGTTGCCCAAACATGGCAAAGGTAAACACAAGTTGATCGGAAAAGATGTCTTGTTTGAATTTGCTTGTGCAAAGGACTCGAATCTTGGAAAAGTAGGACAGGAGTATGGCATCAAAGTCATTCGTCTTTGTAAAGACAGCATTGACTTAGAAAACCCTCAAAGTATCGACCAACTTGCTGCCCAAGTTGATGCCTTGCCAGGATGTTCCATTCACTGTTCCATTGAGTGCAGGCCATGGTCACAATGGCAGCATTTGAACCAGGCCAGGAACCCACGGTTGAAAGCTCGTATCCTTGAGGATCGTGCTGCAAGCGAGGCCTTGGTCAAGCAATACATACGCATCGCAAATATATGCTTAAGGAACGGTGGGGACTGTTCATTTGAATGGCCCCGGTATTGCTCCGGCTGGTCGTTGGTTGTGCTTCAGTCCTGGATTGTTGAAAAGCTGCTTCACTCAGCTGTGTTCAGCGGCTGCTCGGTCGGCGTGACAGCCGAAGCAGGCCTTCCGGCGAAGAAGCCATGGAGGTTCGTAACCTCGTCGGCTAGGTTAGCACAGAACCTTGGGTCATTAAGGTGCACCCACGAAAGACATGCTCCTTTGCAAGGAAAGTATACTCGACTTTCAGCATTCTATCCCGAGTCTCTTTGCAGAATCATGATTGAGTCGTTATATCCGCACATAACCAACCAGCAAGTGATTTCAATGCCGTGCATCGCAAATCAGAGCCCATCCCATCGTGCTAGGCTTGTACCGTCATGGCCGTCCATCCCACTTGAAGTGCTTATGTTTGAGTCTGGAATCAAAAGTTTTCGAACACCAGCCTATGTACATCGCCTTTTGAGTCGGGAAGAGTGGAGAGGCAGACCTGAAGTTCAAGCTGCAATCGATTCAGAGCGAGATGGACTTTTGCTCGAAGGCACGTGGCGTGAGGATGAGATCCTTGCAAAAGATGTTGTGGTCGAAAGTGCGAGGCTCAAAGGCGAGACCATCCATCTTGCTTCGCTTATGACCATAGTCTCGATTAAGGGATTCGAAAAGAATCCTGACGAGTGGCGCATAAAGGCAAGGGTTGTGTTCCGAGGGGATGCAGTGAAAGACCAAGATGGCCTTGGTGCTATCTTCCAGGACCTTTCCACAAGTGCTCCTTCGTCAATATCTGGTTTGAACACAGTGATCACATTCAGCATGATGCCTGGAAACCATTGTACAACCAGCGATTGCATCAGGGCTTACATCCAGAGTCCTTTGAAGACAAAACACCGGACATTTGTATTACTTCCCCCGGAACTCGTTCCACAGTCAAAGAAGCATTTGAAGTCTCCATGCGCGCAACTGCATAAAAGCCTTTACGGCCATCCGGAATCATCAGCTCATTGGCAATCCCATTTGTCAGCTGTTCTCCAGAAGCAGTTAGGAGGTGTGGAATTTCAGAACTTGCCATCGGTATTTTGGTTTGATTCCATGAATCTCATCCTTAGCGTTTATGTTGACGACTTGACGCTAGCTGGAGAAGCATCAAAACATGACAGTTTTTGGAAGACATTGAAACAGCATATCAACTTGGATCCGCCAACTGAGTTCGGTCGTGTCCTTGGTCGAGATCACAGACTTGTGAAGTTTGAGGAATCTAGTGCCCTTGCTCTTGAATGCAGTGATTTTGCTTGCCAATGCGTTTCGCTGTATGAGGAGTTGTCTGGTGTTCAGGCTAAGCCGTTTCGGACACCGAATTGCGACGAGGGTTCACTTGTTGCTTCCAATGATGAAACTCGTGGTCAACTCGCAGGCGTGGCTGCCCGATTAGTGATGAAACTGATGTGGTTGTGCAGGATTGGCCGACCAGATGTCATGATCGGAGTTGTCCAATGTGCTAAGCACGTGACTTGTTGGTCGTTGAACGACGACAAGAGGATTCAACGTATTGTAGGATACTTGAAGTCCACTTCTGATTATGCCCATGTCATTAAGATCAGTGACGTTCCTTCCGATCTTTCGTTGTCCCTTTACTGTGACGCAGATTTTGGTGGGGATGTCAAGGACATGAAGTCCACATCCGGATTCCTGCTGGCAATCGAAGGTGAGAACTCATTTGCTCTGTTGGGATGGGGCAGTAAGAAACAAAAGGTGATTTCTCGTAGTACAACAGAATCAGAGTTTGTTTCGCTATCATCTGCCTTGTTCCAAGAAGCCCTTCCGATGCTGGAGGTATGGCAAAAGTTGATCCCAGCTATCAACTTAGTCATTCACGAAGACAACACTGCGTGCATAGCCATACTTCACAAAGGCTATTCACCGAAGTTGAGGTCTTTAAGCAAGACTCATCGCATAAACGTGGCCAGCACTTGTGAGGCCATCACCAATTCCAATGACATCACCGTAAAGCATATCAGCACAGATAAGCAGAAAGGTGACGTAATGACGAAAGGACTTCCTGTTCAAAAGTGGTCCGCAGCATTAAACATGTTGAACATCGTCTTTCAAAGGCTACCTGACTTGAAGTGAAGTTGCCAATTGCCTTTAGCATTGCATGACTCACGCTTTGGATTTGAGCTGAGGTCATTCCTTGCTTGTTAATCATTGCTTTGGATTTTGCTGCCTTGCGCTTTATCCTCTCAAAGCTTTGGACTTTCATCCATGGATTTTGCATAGTCACTTCTCTGGATTTCTATCTCAGCACTTGGATTTTGTTCGGTTGTAACATTCGCCTCATGATCCTTGTTTGTTGTCATTTTCATTATCATCTTAATTCAGAAGTTGTACCTTGAAGTACTTGAAATTGCCAGGCATGCCGAGATCATCAATTAATCTCTTTTCATCCTTGCCTGGAATCCTTTTAAGTTTTGAGCATTTTGTTCACCGTAAGCGCGCAACGAGTGAACATCTTGCTGAGTCATATGAACAACCTGTACAGTGCATGATCAGGGGGGACTTGAAGAATATGGAGTATAATTGACCTCCTATTCATCACATATATAGACCCTTTCTGATGGTTGTTCATTTCAGATCGTCATGTATCTTTGGCTCAAGTAAAAAGAGCGTGTGTCATTTGCATTTGGGCTTTTAACCCAAATTAGTATAATGAATACATTTTTGGGGCTGTTCAAGCCAGTATAATATGTGTATCTAGATATGTATGTTCATAGTGAAGGTCAACGCAATAGAACATAGACAATACTTGAAGCTTGTTTGCAAAAGACATCTTCAACTCCAAGTTTCCAAAGTTCTTTTCTTTTGCTATCACACTTCGATGTCCCAGGAAGTTAGTAAAAGGTTAGCAGGTGGGTTATAACCCCAATATACCCCATGTGTAAGTAGGTTATAACCCATTTACTAACCATTTACTAACTTCCTGGGACTTCCAAGCAGGGCCCGTCGCTGAAGATCCTTTCCTTCAATTTTTTTTGTTTGGTTTGCTATCAATCTACCCATTCAAACTTTATCTATCCTCAAAAATTTCCCTCAGACCTCCCTGGAAAAAGGCCCCACGAAAAAAGCCCTCTTACTTCACACTCTAAATATACCCTAAACAAGCAGGAACTCTTTTTGCACTGCTAGTAGAGAAAAGAGTAAGAGTAGAGTAGAGAATAGTACTGTAGCGAAGAGTAGAGTGGAGTAGAGTAGAAAATAGTAGAGTAGAGAATGGTCGCGAAGAGTAGAGTAGAGTAGAGCAGAGTAGAGAATAGTAGCGAAGAGTAGCAGAGTACAGTGGAGTAGAGAATTGTTGAGAATAGTAGGGAAGAGTAGAGTAGAGTAGAGAATAGTAGAGTAGAGAATAGTAGAGTAGAGACTAGTAGAGTAGAGAATAGAAGTAGAGAAGAGTAGAGAAAGTAGAGAATATACTGAGTACATCTGAGTACTGCATGTATGTATACATTGAAATTTGTCCGGAAAGGAAGGAAAGGCAGGAAACCCCAATGAAATGACCTTTTTCAAAATAACGAGCAGAGAGGAAGGAACCCGCAGCATAAGCTCAACTCAGTGCCTAGCATGATATGTTTGAGAATCATCCCAGGTTTCTGGTCCAGCAATTTTGAGGAATGGCGCTGTAGTCGCCACCGTAGATATGAAGATTATCAAAGATCCATATCAAAATAAAACTGGAAATCTCATGCGAAAACATATGGGGACAGAGAGGTGGAAATTCGGACAGATGCAAAATAAATGCCATCGAAGCCTGGAGGAACCAAAGGGTTCCATTGCAACCTTTGTTTCGGCTGCTCTTGAATGATGACTCGGTGGGCTGGATTTCTTCGTTTTAACGAAAGTAGATGATGTTTCGAAGATCCCGAATTCTCAGGCAGCAATCTTTTGGTTCAAGATATTTCAACCAGTTACATTTGATTTCAGGCATTTTGATTTGAGGTGCCTTCCCTCAGTCCCATGCTAGAAGTGCTTTCGGCAGTGACTGGTGAATCAATTGCTGTGCTTGAAGATGAGGAAATTGCAGATGCCTCAGTAAAGGCATTAAAACAGCGCTTGGCGCGAAAGATTGGCCTCCCACGATTCCGACTGCGGCTCCTCCAAGACAGTTGCACATTGGATGATGATCAAACCTTGGCAATGCAAGTTGTACAGCTTGTGATCCTGGAGTTTCTGCCTCCTGACACAGAGCAAGATAGGGCCATCATGGTGGCATGCAGGGAAAATGATGACAAGCTTCTTGAGCACCACTTGAACCAGCCACGAAGTCCCAATTTTTACAATGCAAATCAATTCACGCCCCTGTATTTGGCAGCCTCCAACGGAAGTCTCAAATGTGTACCTCTACTGCTTGAAGCTGGTGCCAGCAAAGAGCAAGGCGAGGCTCGTACTGGAGCAACGCCTCTTTTCATAGCAGCTGGGAATGGGCACCTTGAAGTTGTCCGATTTCTGGTTGAGTCGGTGCACAAGACAACGACTACGACAGATGTAG
>DF244930.1:8721-23583 GCA_000507305.1 Breviolum minutum Mf 1.05b.01 | reverse complement strand
TTTGTTTGTTTGTTTGTTTGTTTGCTTGCTTGGTTGGTTGGTTGGTTGGTTGTTTGTTTGGTTGCTTGCTTGCTTGGTTGCTTGCTTGGTTGCTTGCTTGGTTGGTTGGTTGGTTGGTTGGTTTGGGGTTTGCGGTTTGCGGTTTGCTGTTTGCTGTTTGCTGTTTGGTGTTTGCTGTTTTTTGTTGTCTGTTTTTTGTTGTCTGTTGTTTGTAGTTTGTTGTTTGTAGCTTGTAGTTTGTAGCTTGTAGTTTGTAGTTTGTAGTTGTTGTTGTACTTGTAGCTGTAGTTGTTGGTGTTGTTGTTGTTGTAGTTGTAGTTGTAGTTGTAGTTGTTGTCGTTGTTGTGGTTGTTGTCNTGTTGTTGGTGTTGTTGGTGTTGTTGGTGTTGTTGGTGTTGTTGGTGTTGTTGGTGTTGTTGGTGTTGTTGGTGTTGTTGGTGTTGTTGGTGTTGTTGGTGTTGTTGGTGTTGTTGGTGTTGTTGGTGTTGTTGGTGTTGTTGGTGTTGTTGGTGTTGTTGGTGTTGTTGGTGTTGTTGGTGTTGTTGGTGTTGTTGGTGTTGTTGGTGTTGTTGGTGTTGTTGGTGTTGTTGGTGTTGTTGGTGTTGTTGGTGTTGTTGGTGTTGTTGGTGTTGTTGGTGTTGTTGGTGTTGTTGGTGTTGTTGGTGTTGTTGGTGTTGTTGGTGTTGTTGGTGTTGTTGGTGTTGTTGGTGTTGTTGGTGTTGTTGGTGTTGTTGGTGTTGTTGGTGTTGTTGGTGTTGTTGGTGTTGTTGGTGTTGTTGGTGTTGTTGGTGTTGTTGGTGTTGTTGGTGTTGTTGGTGTTGTTGGTGTTGTTGGTGTTGTTGGTGTTGTTGGTGTTGTTGGTGTTGTTGGTGTTGTTGGTGTTGTTGGTGTTGTTGGTGTTGTTGGTGTTGTTGGTGTTGTTGGTGTTGTTGGTGTTGTTGGTGTTGTTGGTGTTGTTGGTGTTGTTGGTGTTGTTGGTGTTGTTGGTGTTGTTGGTGTTGTTGGTGTTGTTGGTGTTGTTGGTGTTGTTGGTGTTGTTGGTGTTGTTGGTGTTGTTGGTGTTGTTGGTGTTGTTGGTGTTGTTGGTGTTGTTGGTGTTGTTGGTGTTGTTGGTGTTGTTGGTGTTGTTGGTGTTGTTGGTGTTGTTGGTGTTGTTGGTGTTGTTGGTGTTGTTGGTGTTGTTGGTGTTGTTGGTGTTGTTGGTGTTGTTGGTGTTGTTGGTGTTGTTGGTGTTGTTGGTGTTGTTGGTGTTGTTGGTGTTGTTGGTGTTGTTGGTGTTGTTGGTGTTGTTGGTGTTGTTGGTGTTGTTGGTGTTGTTGGTGTTGTTGGTGTTGTTGGTGTTGTTGGTGTTGTTGGTGTTGTTGGTGTTGTTGGTGTTGTTGGTGTTGTTGGTGTTGTTGGTGTTGTTGGTGTTGTTGGTGTTGTTGGTGTTGTTGTTGTTGTTGTTGTTGGTGTTGGTGTTGGTGTTGGTGGTGTTGTTGCTGCTGCTGTTGCTGTTTCTGCTGAAGCGGCTCCTACAACTGGTCCTGTTTTCTGCTGGTAGCTGTTTGTTGATCCATGTTGAGTGTGGTTGTTTGCCTGTTGGCGTCTTTCACGATCTGCCGTGCAGGACTCCAACATCATCGCAGAATTCACTTCCGAATCTGCAAGTTGAGGGATGCATGCAGGTCGGGACCGCAAAACAAAACCAAATGCACCTTTTGTTGCTGGTGCGAACTTAACGTCATCAACGCGTGCGCACAAATCAGCCGCGAAGCCAAAGCCTTGATCGAAGCCTTGTCTCTTGTTTCCTCCGATCTTTGGTATCTGATGGTTCCCGCGGTACTGATGTCCTGGATACTCAGACTGCTACTGCCTAGTGAAACAAACATATCTGGCCCCAACCTCCGGCGCATGACATAATGAGGCTTTGAAGGAATCTGGAAGCTGCACGGGTTCGTGGTGACAATCCAATAGAATTGGCTCTGGCGCAAACCCAAAACAAAAACGCGGACCATAAACAAATCGATTTCGCTTCACATCCGGCGCCAAACATTCATCATTCGCATATTCGTCTTTCCTCATTTAATTGGTTCAGCCTCTTCAAGCACACAATCGCCATGGCGCCCCATCGCATATGACGATACGGTACCACACGTCCCATACTTTAATCGTCTTCAATGCCGGTAAACTCGTAAATTTCAAGACATTTATCTAGAACATACTGCTTGACACTTTTGGGATGCAGGGCACACCACCCACTCACAGTATCTCAAACAGGAAATACCCGCGCTATTGACTTCCATGAGGGCATTGCCATGTATCCTATCAAGGATAGTGGCAGTGTTGCCTTCAAGTACCTCTCAGTTTTAATCTTCACGTTTCATCACGAGTGTAGGGTGGGTTGTGATTGCCCACCAGCCACTCAAAAGGAAACGCTGGCCAACTAGAGAAATGATTTTTGACTCCATGATGAAATTGCAGCACGGGTGCGCAAACATATGCAAAGTCTACAGAAGAATCAGAAAAATGCACTACAAATGCAAACAAAATCGACCAGAAAATGAACGAAATTTACATACCGTGGATTTGCAAGCTGTTTGATTTCTGCGCTGGCATGTTTTTATTCAACCGTATTTAATATAACTTCGCGTAGCAGCCTCAGCCTACCTAAAACGTGGTTTCCGTCCTTTCCAGCTACGAACGACGCGTTGGCATCTCGCTGCGGAGCGAGACCGATTTGCAACAACTTTTTGCCCGGATGAAAACGGCCTTAGAGGTTTGAAGCCCGTATGATAAAGCTGTTGTAAATTAAGTCAAAATCAAGTATAACTGAGTTGAGCTTAAAACATGTTCGCAATTCGCAATCTATTCTAATTATACATGAGCTGCTACAATCGTCATGACTCATGACCTTTCGCAAACCTTTGGCGACCCAAGCTTTCTCCTTCGCGGGCATGCGTTGTACAAACAAAAAACGCATGGAAAAAATACGTTCGCTAGCTTGCGCTGCCGATCTATGTTGGTTTTGCGAGCTTTCATGCGGGAAATTGTTACAAACTCTTTCGCAAAACGTTCGAGGCCAGCCATCTTAGCTTTTGTGAAGCTGTCCAAGTGGTTTTCATCGCTGCTCAACTGCATATTATTCTAACGACATGCGCTCTTCCCCAATTGCTTAGACTCGCTGATTCGTTGCCGCGTTATTGTTCTTGCCGTTGGTGACGCCCCCGTGCGACACTGTACCAGTTCTGGTTACGTTCCACCGGATCTTCATGTGTGCCAACGTTCGTCCACAACTCGTCTCGCATTCCAGTATGGGCATACAGCCTTGCGACGCAAAAATGATCAGGGCATATACCAGGATATATGCCAGGCTGCTTGTACTTGCCCAGTTCGGAGGAGACATTTGGAAGATCTGCGACAGCTTGGCCAAAACTTTCTCGATGGTGGATCCTCACATTGCGATCGCATGATGTAAAAATAGATTGAGCATCCATGACGGACGGTCGATGTGTATTGGCTTGATGTAGTTCGCAAATCCACCGGTAATTCATCCTTGATCCATTTCAGACTTACAAGCTGATCCGTATACAGCTGATCCGCCAGGACGTTGATCCGTCGCCGTTGTGTAGATGTCGGATCCCACCGTTCGGTTTCCAACAGTTTCCAAAGGGTAAAGGCTCGAAATGGGCGACGATGTCCAGGTCAACTTTGCAGCTTCACCGGGGTCAGTTGCACTGAGGTAATTTCTTGAATTGTGGAGGGCTCAACTGGGCCAGAAACATGTGAGTTATATGAACCTCCTGAGCATGTAATCTGCTATATAATAGCAACCTGAAACACATAAACCTGTTCAATTCTTTTTCACCTATCACCATTCAGATTGCTACTGCAAAACTGGCAAGGTTTGCATCGAGTTCCAATCTGCAACTGATCTGATAATGACCAAAGTGCTCCCAACGGGGCCTTGCTGGAGGGTGGACGTATTTGACGCTTGCATTGGTTGACGGCCAGCCCATCAACATCTGTAAAATACCTGCAGGAAAGCAGGGCATCAATGAATATGAACAAAGGGTTGTATCAAAGGTATTTGGTCATTCATTATGAAATTTCTCCTGCAGGCAGCAAGCATCATGCTCGATCCTAATACCTCACTGCCACAAGATATCTATTTGAAAATTATGTGTCCATAATATTCTAAATGATACTAGACTTCAAAAAGTGGAGTTCCCACCGTTCGTATTTTGTTGAGTCTTCATGACTCACCAGCAAAGAACCTATATATGGACCAGCCGGTTTTGCACCTGCCAAAGCCATTGCATGCCAACCTTTCGAGAATGCCAGGAATACCGGGTGATCTATCTTGATCGTGTCACTGGTTTTGTTGTGTTTGTTTTTGTCCGGATCCTGACTTGTCAACCAGAAGAAATGCATGATATAGAAGCAAATAGCATCAAATAACCTTCGGTATAGCAATGGAAACATCAGGCCAGGAAAGTCTGCATCTTTTGCATCCTCCTCCTCCGCCTCATCATCATCATCATCATCATCATCATCATCCTCATCACTATTGTCAATATTTCCATGCCATGCTAGTATTGCCATAACAACATCACAACATAGACTCAAAAGTGCCATCACTATTTCCAGAACACAACGTGTTATAACAACATACCAACCAACGGCCAACACAAATACATCTTCCATTTCGCCCACTGGGATGCCATACCCTTCAGGTGCACCATGTTTGAAGGGTGTATCCACCATTTTGCGTCGCAAGGGTAAGGCCTTGGAGGGTGAAAACGACCCCATGAGTTTCCAGGAAACCTTGGAGGAGTTTCCGCTCACCTGAGTTCCCCAAACGGTGAACCTGTCACAAAATATTCCACCTTAAAGGATTTCACAAGTTTGGCGAATGCAGCATGTCACGAAATGCTACTAGCACCAACCAACAAATAACAAGGCTAGATCATTTCAGGTCATTACGATTTTGAACTGTTTTACAAACAAATTTATGTAGGAAATTCGGAAATGCCAGTGCAGAAACTTCTGTGAATCATGGCAATCTTCCATGAACTATGGAACTATTCCAAAAAATCATGTTTGTGTTTTTTTGGTGTGACTTGACAAGCATCCCAACTCGTAGCACCAGGCCATTCTGGAGCTTGGTTCACTCGTTGGTTCACTGCAGCTGGAGCAGTACTGGGTTTCTCCATTGCTGACGGACGCACCGACTGAAAACTAGAGTTTTTTTTTGTAAAAGAAAAGAGGCGCAATGTTGGAAATGTTAACTTTTTTTGTGTGTGGAGTCTACTCACTTGTAAATGAAGTGATAGGCTGTGCAAGAATTGAAAGTGGTTGATACGATTTTGTCTGGATGACCTATTGTTCATTACGTGAAACTTTTCCCTCTCAACATTTGGAGGGGAAGCTTTTGTTGCATTTCATCCCGAGCCGCTGCATCATGCACTTCAGATCCTTTAGGAACTCTCAGAAGTCTCAGACCCATATTGACAACTTACCTTACAACACCGGGTTATCGGTTGCGCTTCCAGCATGAATCATAATACATTAAATATACAAGAACGGTGTCTATAATACATATGTGTATATATATATATAGATTGTTTCTACATCAAACTTCCAAGTACGTAGAAGGCTGATTCCAAATGATGTAAAAGGTAAATAGAGACAGGCATTCTACGCCCAGTTTCTTTGGTGTCCGTGACGCGTGAGCCGTAAAACCTTGAAACACGGTCCATAAGAGAAACGCTCGCATACTGGATGACCCTTTGCCTTGTTACTTGTACTTATAGTCATTACAAAACGTTTGGATACCACCAATCGATTATATAATATGATAATAATAGTTCAGCAAATTTCCCTATTAAATGCTTAAACTACCATTGGGAGGGGTAAGGTCAACTGGAGGTCACATTGGAATTCACTCAAAAATCATCATCAAACCTCCCCTTTACAGGGTTGCTGCAGCTGTGACTGGTGACCCCTGTGCTGCCAACCAGCTGTCTTTTTTGGTCAATATGAAACGCGCCGTGGGCTTGAGCTCAACATGCCTCGCCTAAGGCTTGCCGCTGCTGGATGCTTTCTTTTTTGTTTTGAAGGAAATACTGATAGCATCATTAAATGATATAAATTATCTAAACTCGAAATCTGCAATTAGAAAAGCATTTCAGTATCTTCAAATTCTTGACATATTGTAGTAATGCAATAATTTGTAATTTAGATTTTACTCTCACCTTCTTTTGACATGCAATTGGTGATACCGTGGTGAGAAGCTGATCATTAAAATTGAGTTTTTTTGGCGCATCTTGCATGGGCCTAACTCCCACGGAATGTGCCCATCTGATAAGTGAGGTTGCTCGAGTGAGATCGATCAAACAACTTTGCTGATTTCACTGTAATTAGAGGCGCTTCTGCTCGCTCCCTAAGGGCATCCTGAAAAAAGTGCTTTGTATCACCTCCAATCTAAGCACCAAAGTCGACCTGATTAATTTGGGTTCCAATCAAAAACACCATCTTCTCTCCACCCCTCATATCTATATTCTCATAAACAGTCGGCTTTCCTTCATCTCAACGAGTTGCCAATGACGAAGTTGGGAGCTACGCCGTAGTCTTTGTACTTCTTGCCTGCGGAAAATCTTCGAATCTTCCAAACGCTACGGTAGCAGGCAATATGCAGCAATATGATTAACCAAGTGACCAATATATTACTTACAAATGTCAAAGTTATGCCTTGATCAATTTCTGATCTATTACAGTAAATCAGTATAGTATATATAAAAATTATATAGAATAAGCATCAATAAAAATATGTATATATATATATACATAAAATATACAAAATCTCTCTGAGCAATGTATACTAGATCACTAGTATCCTCTTAAAAAACTTCCAGTCGTTTTACAAAAAAACATATAAAACAAAGCTGGTTGGTGGTTGAACCAACCCATCTGAAAAATAGGAGTCAAATTGGAAATCTTCCCCCAGGATCAGGGTGAACATAAAAAATATTTGAAACCACCACCAAGAAATCCAATTGTTTTTCTCACCAAGCCGATTCCACTACCTGAAGGCTTCATCAATAGGACTAGCTTCCACGACTGCCAGGTGTTCCTGTGGGATACCCGAGGATATCTTGGCAACAGGGACCTGGCTATTTGTGTGTTTTGGTGCATTGGAAAATCCATGGAAAATCCCACTATTTGAAGTTGAGGTTGGTAGTTTATCCCATTATTTACAAGGTGTTTAACCGAACCGTAGGTGGTTTGTCCAGATTTCTGAAGCATCAACAATATGGCAAGGTATCTCAAGGTATAATGATTTGATGCAGCTTGATTGGTTGATTGACTGAGTACACACACCCGAAGTTTAACATAGCCTCTGAAAAATCGTGGTTGAAAGAGTACTTTCCTAAATGGGAAGGTAACTTTTCAGGGGTTATGTTAAACTTCGGGGGGATACAGTAACTGATTGATTCATTGATTGACTGATTGACTGATTGCAGCCAGGTGTCTATTGTAGATACTATTGATGCCATTAAGTTCAGCCGTACGGAATTGACGAGAATGGAATGACAACGATGAACAGATTGACCAACAAAACTGGATGCGATATAACAAAACACAGAAACCTATGCATCAGAATGCAACCACTCAATAATCTTGTAAGCAAGAACATCAGTTTACCCACACATTCATCTTATTACTTGGTGCTTTCAATCCATCTGAAAAAACATGAAGGTCAAATTGGATCATTTCCCCAAGGTTCAGGGTGAACATAACAAATATTTGAAACCACCACCTCACCTAGCTTACCCTTTCTAAACGATTTTAAAACCCGGGGTTTTCTCGGCAGCTCCTGACTTCGAGAGAGCCGTTGTTGTGCCACCGTTGGGATTCTTCGATCCATGATTTCTTGGTACCTGCGATCCATGAAACAACACGGATCCGAGGATCCTAAAAGGATTGGTTACTCTGAGGGGTTCTTGGGTAATGCCATTGAAATGTAGCAAATTTTTTGGGATCAATTGGATCAAGCATCCCCAAACATCCCCAAGGCATCACCACAACGTGGAACATTTTGATACAAAAAAATCAGGAGAAACCAAGAGATGAAGATAAGGCATTTTTTCGGTTCCTCTTTGACAGTTCAATCAAGACTTGAAAGTGTGAGCCGGCCTTCTTGTTGATAGAACTACGATGATTGTGAAGAAAATCAAGCTCAAGCCTGTGATGATGCGCCAAATGTTCAGCAATTCAGATTGGACAAAAAATCAGACTTCCGTTCAAATGGCAAGGAAATCAGGCCAAATATTTTTTCGCACGATATCTCACCATTTCATGATTCATGATGCAAATCACATAAATAGCTCTGCAAAAAAATGGCAATGCAAGGCACCTATCAAAAGCAAAGTCGTACACACCTCCAGCAACTTAAAAAAACAACAAAACATTGCAACATTTGTATCACATCAAGTTCTAATATCATGAAACCCATGGAAGATTCATGAGCTCCCAACCATGAGGCATCAAAATTTGGATGTTTTGAGCTCCCAACTGTCGGTCTCTTCACTTTCGCGCTTGGATCCTCATCCTCCGTGCTCATCCGCAAGGATTCTGCAGATGCACCCATCCAAACCTGGGGCTTTTTCGCGAAAAAGGTAACTGATATGATTTATAGTAATGTGTATACCAAAACATATAGATTAATTAGACAGTGTACATACATACAACAACTATAAAATATGTTGGTGATTTCATTGTAGATATCATTGGGATAATGACAAAGGAATACCAAACAGGAGCTTCATTTCCTCAGGCTCCCGGCCCAGAAAAACGTGATAGGCAGTGAGCCGAAACCTAAACACTTGTGACGCAAAGATGGATCAATGGTAAAACTATCATGAACTATCCATGTCTCAGGGTGCTGTACTCAAAAATAGGTGATTTGTGGTTGATACTGGAAAGATAAATGAACAAATGCGTTTCTCAATAAGACTCTCAAAATAAGCTCTGAACATCCCAAAGCAAAGCCGAATGTCGTGAGGCTGGTGAAGGAACAAGCATAGCTAAAAGCCTGGCATTCAAAATTGGGAAATCCCCAAAAGGGATGTACCATACGAACCTACCCCCATGGGAAATCCCAAGATACACCCTATATCACCTGGGTATTTTA
Organism: Breviolum minutum Mf 1.05b.01; assembly: GCA_000507305.1. NCBI lineage: Eukaryota > Dinophyceae > Suessiales > Symbiodiniaceae > Breviolum > Breviolum minutum. Next base: position 14,408 of record DF244930.1, on the reverse strand, counting down.
ATAAGTTATAAGTTATAATCCCCAAGAATCCCTAGAGAACACAACACCCAAATGTCCCATATTGTCCCTTTGACATATTATGGATTTTCTGGTGGTTTCAAGCCATCCCAGTAACCGCGCGGACCATCAATTTTCCATCCACCTCCAACGGAAGCACGGGACTCATCCGAGCCAGCATCACGAATTTCCAGCCTTGCTGTCTGTGGCGGTGTCCAAACATGGCTCTACTGTTGGATCATTTTTTTTGACAAATACAAGCCATATCAGGATGATATTTTTGCTCCAAGAGACTGTAAACATATTCTTTAATAATAAGAATCTGCAAATATAATGATATATAGTCGAAGGAAGTTTAGAAGTCTAACTTCCGACAATATGTAGAGTTGAAAAGCAGAGTCGCACAGCAGTCATGTCCGTAGCAAGAAGATCAACATGCGTGTAGAGTCAGTAGCAAGAAGATCAACATGCGTGTAGAGTCAGTAGCAAGAAGATCAACATGCGCGTAGAGTCAGTAGCAAGGAGTTCAACATGCGCGACAAATGTTAGTGACGTCGCGAATCGCTGTGTTTTTTCAATGAGTCGTGGTTCCTGATGTTCGAAAAGTAGCTTCGCTAAAGCGGCGGGTGCGGAGGTATCTGTTTCGCGGACAGGTGAAAAATGGCACGCGGCTGTGGCGCGAAGCACATTTGCAAGTCAAAATGTAGAAAACACCTCAGCGTCGGAGACATTTTGGAAGTTCCGATGTTCCAAAATGCCACGCGGCTGTGGCGCGAAGCACATTCGCAAGTCAAAATGTAGAAAACACCTCAGCGTCGGAGACATTTTGGAAGTTCCGATGTTCCAAAATGCCACGCGGCTGTGGCGCGAAGCACATTTGCGCGTCAAAATGTAGAAAACACCTCAGCGCCGGAGACATTTTGGAAGTTGCGATGTTCAAAAATTGCACGCCGCTGTGGCGCGAAGCATATTTGCGCGTCAAAATGTAGAAAACACCTCAGCGCCGGAGACATTTTGGACGTTCCGATTTTCAAAAATGGCACGCCGCTGTGGCACGAAGCATATTTGTAAGTCAAAATGTGGAAAACACCACACTCTCGGGCCACTTTTTGAAGTTCACATGTCCAAAAATGGCACGCCGCTGTGGCGCGAAGCACATTTGCAAGGCAAAATGCGCTAAACACCTGCGTTTTGCAGCATTTTGAGACGTTTCTAACTGACTAGCTCACTAACTAACTAAGTAACTATCAATCAATCAATCAATCAATCAATCAATCAATCAATCAGTCAATCACTCAATCACTCAATCNAGTTAGTCAAGTAGTCAATTAGCAGTTAGTCAGTTAGTCAGTAAGTCAATTAGTCAGTTCCTCAGTTAATCAATCTATCAATCAATCAGTTAGTCAGGTAGCTAGTTAGTCAATTAGTCAGTTCATCAGTAAGTCAGTCAGTCAGTTCGTCAGTTAGTCAGTTAGCTAGTGAGTTAGTTAGGTAGATAGTCAGTTAATCAAGTAGTCAATTCGCAGTTAGTCAGTTAGTCAGTCAGTCAGTCAGTGAGTCAATAGTCAGTTCGTCAGTTAATCAACCAGTCAATCAATCAATCAGTCAGTCAGTCAGTCAGTGAATAGGTCAGTTCATCACTTGGGCAATTACTCAGTTAATCAGACAGTCAATCAGTCAATTCGTCAGTTAGCTAGTTAGTCAGTTGGTCAATGTTTTTGCTCTGACATCCATCACTCACAGCAATCAATCTCTCCTATACGTTTCCTATTCTTGAAACTTCCGCCACCGCCTCGTGCGGCTCTACTGGTATATACATTCAACTAAGTTTCCTGACTCAGAAGAAAACATCTCCTAACACGTCAGTCAAGTTGCAACATGTTCCCGGCCTTCAGTTGCCACAATGGCATTCAGCACCTAAGAGAAATGCTGGAGTTTCAGCTGCGGGGCTGATGCAGGTTCTCTGCCACAAAAACCTGGCCTCCACCCACTCCAGGTTCTGCAACCTGTCAGGATGTATGTCACCCAAGGTCGTGTCTGAACCCTGCTTTTTTTTTGGGGGGGAATCTATAGTTGATGTTGATCAAAAAAAAACAATGAAGCTACGCTTTTTAAAACATTGTTAAAAAACATAATATATTACAACATTTCACTCTACTGGTTGCTGAGATATGGATCCTTATAATAGCCTTATTACAGAACCCTTCTATAACCCAGGCATAGCCCCGAAGTGCGCTCAACTGCTGTCATCAAGGCGTCACCTTCTGGAAATGCATTTTTGACAAAGCGTACGACCTCAGCAGCTCCATCTGGGCACTTTGTGGAGTTGCCCTTCATATTTTTAACAGCAAAAACAACATTAACAAAAAAGGTGTTTTTATGTGTCTGTAACTATCTGGGTTGACACAAATGATACATGATATAAACATAATATACATATATATATATATGTATATAAATCTATATACATATATATTAAATCTAATCTTAGATCATCTTAAAATTAATACAGTGAATGTTGTTCAACTATACAACTCTATCATAAAGAGCAAGATGAGGACAGGACCTAAAGTGAAGGCTGCGAGACTACCAGCCATCAATCCCAAGAACACGGCCAGAGTACCTGACTTGGCATTGACCCCCCAGTCATCGATTTCAGTGATTCAGCGCGAAAAAAACGGTGGAAGAAATCCGGTGCTTTTCGTATACCCTCTGGGATCAACAAACAAAAGCCATGGACCATCCACCATTTTTCATGGTATTTACCAGTCGAAATGGCGTCAAATTCCATGGCGATTTGTTTTCAGCCCACCTGCAAGAGCACCCTCAATGACGTTTGGATGATAAATGTGACCAAAAACCACCTGAGGGAGACACCGGGTCATTTGTTGGAAAACATGGCTAATTGGGAAACAACATGGCAGGAAAAGAAGGAAGAACATCCTTCATCTTTACATCTGCATGTTCACATTGTCGAAAAAATACGTTTGATATGTGTAGGTATACGTACGTTCTTTACTGTATCCAATATGAATCTGCAGGCAACAAAATCCTACAACTTCCATATCATCAACATCGTTTTCCACCAACTCTCCGATTCTAGTCAATGCATTGTCCCAATAGGCTCAAGCTAATCCATGCTAATCCACTTGTGCATGGCGAAAGCAAGAGTAACATCGAGTAACCATGTGAAAGGTTATGAGTCAGTCTATCCCGGTGTGAAGTTTCCCACCGGTCTCAATGTCTAAGGTCTACACCCCTGCTCCCAACCACAATCCCACCGATGGCAGGCACAAAACATTTGCCTGGCAGAAAAAAGAAACAACGACAAACTTCAATCAACTGCTCCTGAAATTTCCTTTCATCTTCAAGATTGTTCGAGGACAATTTGAAGGCTGCAAATACTGAAACATCATAAGTTCATCTACATCTGGTGGATTTCATATCAAGATTACCAACTGCTAGCATCAGCTAAACGACACTGATAGCATCCAAAAGAGACGGCGGCACAGCTGCGGTTGCAGCGAAGATCAGAAAACCAGCTTGTGCCTTGGTAACCAAGAGATGTGCTGTTGATAGAAGAAATCCTGCACCAGTTGATAGGTAGCTTATCCCATTATATACAGGGCTCCCCAAACATCCTAGGTGGTGCAGGGTTTCTTGCACGCCGCCGATGTAGAAAAATCTCAACATCACCATGCACATGGTAACATCCACAAATGCCTGAGTGCAGGCTAACATACAACAATCATGGGGAGCTTCAAGGTCCAGGAAACCACGACTATAGCAACTGGAACAGTTTGCACCTGTCTAAAACATCATATTTAGCTGCTCTTGGTCACAAACACACACGAATAAGCTCATAGCTGGTTCCAAGTCGATCATCTTGTGGAGAATGTCTTTTGTGACATTGTGAACAGATTGCCTTTGGTGAACTCAAGACACACACACACGAAGGTACCGAAAACATCATTTGCACGTTTTTTGTCTTCAAATACGTAAAAGCACTGCTTAGAATGAAAAACAAACAATCCAAGAAAACTACCATCACGACCGGGGTCATCCAGGGGTTAAAAGGGGGTGGTGATAAATACCCCAATATTACCAATTTTTTTCATCTCAGGCTCTCACCGGTGTGTCCAAGCAGCAACCATGCATCCCAACAATAACCTTGGGATCTTCACAAACCTTCGGCCGTTTCTGTGTTGCTTGGCTTCAGGTCTTTGTTCAGCTGGGTTCCCCGTGCAATGCCAGGAAAGCTGCTATGATACTCTGTGCCAATTCCATGCCATTGTGCAAGGTCTCGCCCTGACGGATCAAGGTTTGAGGCGGACAACTTGGCCAATTGGGAGACTTGATGCTCAAGACTCTATTAAAACATGATACAACTCAACACATTTGAGATCACTTTCACATTCTATACACACATGTTTTACTGAAACTTGCTTCAGCTGTTTCTACACCTGTCTTCAAACTCTATACTGTATTCCATTCTATTTCATCATGACTTATCATACCATTGCCATTTCCAGTACCAAAAGCTACAGCCTCCTCTCCGAGGTTGGCTGGTGCCGTGCGGCTGCGCAGTGGCAAGAAGGGACGAGAACCTCGGAGGAGCGGACCCCATGACCCCATGGACGTCGCCCCAGGCGGTCAAGTCGATTGGAGCATTTTTTTTCAGATAATTTTTCTTCGGCCTTTATAGAGAATCCTCACGATTTGTTTTCACTATTTTTCACATATTTTCTCGAACATGTTATGGTCAGTTATGGTCATGATGTTTCATAGAGATTTTTCGGAAAATTACAATGAATCCATGTTTTTACTGGGTAACTTCGCATGTTTTTCGAGTGGATGCATGCTAACATTTTCCCCAGCTCATGAACTTGTTCAGCCCCGTTTATGCCCAGTGAAACCAAACATTCAACACATAAACCAGGTCATTCCAAACTTCAATAGAAAAATCCACAAAAGCATTTGGAAGCTAACAGTATGTGACCAAAAAAAAGACTCTTGATTGTTTCCAATTTGCTTGCTGTACTTGGAGCACCTCAAAGTGAGTGGTTTCCCTTCTTCCAATCAAAATTTTTCAAACTGGCATCATAGCAACATAGAGGCTGCGGCAACCAGGCAACCATCTGCAAGCACAAATAAGCACAGTATCATTTACAACAATTTCCTCACAACACATGTCTGACCAAATTGTCCATATGCCAAAACTTGTCAGTTTTTGATAGGGAAAGGTTTGGTCGACCAAATTTCACAAAGAGTTCCACAATGTCCAACCCTGTTGCATAGTTGAAGTATCTTGAAGTTTTGATTGGGGCTTCCCACTTGTCATGGCGGAAAGGATTTTGGAAGCAATGTCACATGGCCGGATGGAGGATCCCCAGAGGGGAAGCACCACATTTGACTGGACTGATGTGGCAGATTGGCAGATTAGCCCTGAACTTGCCGGTGACTGTTGGATATACATGTTGAAACGAAAAGTATATGAGGCGCCGTCAAAATATATTATAATTGTCTAGTATGTTTTTGAAGGGTTATCGTTTTTTGGGGGGGGCCATATCGTTTTACAGGGTTTTGCTGTTTTCGGCACCATCCTTCACGTTCATAAGTCATAGAGGTAGTGGTAGTGGTAGTACTCGTAGTAGTAGTAGTAGTAGTAGTAGTAGTAGTAGTAGTAGTAG
>DF244929.1:0-22174 GCA_000507305.1 Breviolum minutum Mf 1.05b.01 | reverse complement strand
ATTTCAGTGGTTCACAGCAATTCAACACATTGACTTGGGACGTTCTATCAGCATATTCTGAACCCGCATTGAATATGAGATGGAGAAAGCACCTAGCCACACAAATGCTCCAATGCAGTATTGATTTGTCTCACATCTCAAAATCCAAACCAAACCTTTAAAAGAATCATAAAGTGATGGATTATCTGATTCCTCTGGGAAGACTAGCATACACCCTGAACAAAAGTGGTTGGAAGACTACTTGTTTTTTTAACAAGGCTTGTTTTCAGGGGGCCATGTTAGTTCGCGAGGGGTACCATTCCCATGGATCCGTCATGGGAGTTCCACCAAGTCACCTTCGTCAGCATCCGCGTTCACACAGTTCCGCGATGCCCCCGCTTCGATGATGGTCTCTTCACTGATTACCTCAGGTAAAGGTCGGTCAAGAACGAGGGGAGGAAAACACGCGTTGAGAAGACAAAGGGCGTCATCCATGTGTCTATATGATTGATGTATACAACTATGTGTTTTATACAATGTGTGTGTGCATGTATATCAAAGGTTTCTATAATATAAGTTCTCCAAACTCGTGGGTCAGCACAAAACAACTATGTCATAGTCAACTTAACCCTTCAAAAATAGAAACAAACAACAAAAACCAACTGCAAGGTGATTCTTTGTGCCCTTTTTGGGATGGTTAAGTGTATTAAGTGACCCCTTCAGAGGTTAAGTGACCTCCAACTAAGGGATAAAAAGGTCACTTTGAATCACCAGGTGTACCATTTCACTTTTCTTTATTTTTGCACACCGATCTCATGTTCATCCTACCTGATTGGGAGGTCGGTTTTTTTAGAAGATCACAGGATCGATCCATATCTTTTGATTGAGTTTGATTATGGTGTCGTCCTATCCTTGCTTAACGGGGATGGGATAGAGGATACCCTCCAGGAAACTAACATAGCCATGATGGTATTAACCAGGAAAGATGGGGATTTTCATGGGCTCTGTTAGTTTCAGGGAGAGTAGTACAAATAGATTTCCACATTTCCTTTGCTGAACCCTTAGTCAACAAACATATTCTTGGGATTGGCAGTGATCAGATTGTTCCAAGAGAAGTCAGGATGATAACAAGAACCAAATTTGGACAGTTTTTGAGGAAACTTTGTGTGGGAAATTTTGGTTTATCTTAGCAGTTAAAGCCATAGATGATGGACAACCATTGAAAGGTGAAGGGTGATTTTTTGCATGGAATTTCTTAGATGTGCTTGTTTTGGTTGGATAGATATATACTACCAGCAATCTCCAAGGAGTGCCAAACCAATGATTCCCAAAAGTCATGCTTCTTAGGTGTCTAATTTGCCAAGATGGGCTTTTTCATGTGTAAAATCCAAGGGAATCGACAGGATCAATAATTAATCACCCAACAAGACATCAAATACAAGTTTGGTGCTGGGTCCAAAGCACATGGTGGTTTCAACCCATTGGAAAATATTCGTCAAATTGGATCATTTCACCAAGGATCGGGGTAAAAATCAAAAAATAGTTGAAACCACCACCTAGACATGGCAAAATGTGCATCCCATTTTCTTGGAACTACTGGGTAGCCCAGGAACGTTGCGTAGGCGACTGAAGGAAGGCTCAAATAAGGACATGGGAGCATAGGGATTTTGCGACGCGCTGGCAAGTGGTGCGGAGGAGAGACCCTTCAAAACAAACCAATAACAAAAAAGTATCTATAGCCTATAGCCCTAGGTCCTACAAATCCAGTCACACCAATCCTTAAGACAACCCAATGTTTGGCAGGTATCAAATATGTTTGATCCCACAAAAATAGAAAACTCAAATATGAATACATGTCAAATCTCAAGTGACTACCCCCAAATCTGTGGGTCGAAAAATCGGGTGTCATTACCTTTGGGTGAAGTGGAGTCTTTTAAACACATCTTATTGGGAGGTCCTTATATAAATATGATCTTCTCACTCAATTTCGGTGGTTTTCGGGATGTTTTTTTTGGGGATCAGCTTAAAAGACCACCAACCTTCGTGGAATTATGTTTCCTTAGATTGTATGTGTGCATAGATAGAACCACCTGAATGGATCGGGAGGATAAGCAAAATTCATCACCTACTAGGTGAAGCCTAGCAAAGTGGTGGAAATTCCTCGGTTTTTTGATGGCTATTTTTGCAGATGTGGCCAGGGTCAAAAAAGTAGGAATACTTAGTAATTCATCCCAGGTTCATGAGGGATTTGTTTTTTGTCTGGGTACAGAAAAGCGTATGGAGTTCATCACCATATCCCCATAGAAGTTCTGAAAACAGCTACCATTTAATGCTCCATCTAACGTGGTGTATGTGAGGTCCTGATATGGATTGAAATATAGATTCTCATCATTCACCAACCTGAAAGTTGCCACTTTGCAAAGATATGCTTCCATTCCCGCAAATGCTTAGGGCAACAAAAAAGTCAAGACAAGAAATCTTTGAAACCATCAGATCTAGTGAACTATGGATATTTTGGAGGGAGCTCTAGAATACTCACTACTAAATCGCAGAGGAAACTCCAGCTGCAACATTCACCAGCATCAAGGAGGCTTTGGGATCGACATTTTAGTAGTTTCAAGTCACTATCCCAGACAATCCATGTATGGTGTATTTACCTACATGAAAACCATAAAAAATAAGCCAAATGTAGGCAACAATTACCCTACATGGATGACATGGGTATTAATTTTTGACATGGGTATTATTTTTCCCACATAAAATGGCCGTTATTTCTTGGGGGATGGAAGTTCACCACATCATTATGAATCATTTCTGGCGACATCATCGGGATGTGAAACAAATATATTACAGTCCTATACGTCCCATGCATATTGGAGAAAGTTGCCAAGTGACTGAGGTAAGTTACTCAATGGTTTAAGAAGTTTTCATAGTTGTATTCAACTTCATGATTTAAGCTTCATCAAAATGATCACAGAAAACTGTAATTTATCCCCAACTTGCCTTGGCAACTGATCCCAATTGATCTCGAGCTTCGGCCGAAATTGTTTGCCGTTTGGGGTGTACGGGTAAAGCATTTTGAAGTGACAACTCCCAAAACAGAAGGTTTTTCTGAGTTGATTCGTAGATATTTCCTGTAAAATCCATGGGCCTGGTCGAATTTGTTGACATTTGCCACACAAATGTACCACCGGTAAATAGCTATTTTTCCCACCGCCTGGAAGGCTTTTAAATGTGTCCAAATTGACACCTGAATAAGCCCCAAGGTATGCATAGAGGACTTCTCAGCTGCACATAGACAGGGGTATAGGGTTACCCAACCATTTCTCAACATGAAGGGTTCTAACCCTATAACCCTGTCGATGTGCAGCTAAAATTTTAACAAACAGTGACCTCCACCAGGACAACATGAAACCAATTCGTTGGCATCCATCCCCCCCCAAAAAACAACTTGTCACTAGCACAAACGAGTAAAACCATCATCCTGTTTGTTCCATAGGTTTTGTCTTTGTTTCGTTTTTTCCAGACTTTTTTTGGAGGTTCAAGATTTACCCTTCCCAAAAACGAAGAGCGAGTTGACTCCCTGGAAATCCAGATCCTCCGGCCCAGTTCCGACCCATGGCTTCAGGTGAGATTTGTGCGCTGTTAGCTTGGTTTCAGGGAGGGTTCAAGGTTTATCTCCCATACCTCTCAACAAAATCTAGTTGGTGGTTGAACCAACCCAGTTGAAACATATTAGTCAAATGGATCGAATCATTTCCCAAAGTAGGGGTGAATATAAACAATCTTTGAAACCAATAAACCACCCACCACCTAGAAAGTGACATGTTTTTCTAGCAAGGGAGGGCAGCTATGCCATAGCACCCATCCCCTTGCCGGTATGACATCCTGCTGAACCCACCCAACCAAAGGGACCTTGAGATAAGAGCCTCCGTAGTTGCATGGATATAACTCTCTGCATGCTCCTTGGTTTTCAACAAAATGGGCTGAATGCGTGAAAGGACAAAACATGTTGTATTTGACCCACCCCCAATCAAAATACGAGTTGATGTTCGGGAATTTCCGGTTTGTATACGTTTTAGTCGTAATTGCAAATGCCTTGAGTTTGTTTCTTTGCTCGGAAATTCGATGTGAAATAATACTATCCGATATTCAAAGTATTATCCGGGCAAACTTGGAACCATATTTCACCAACCACAACAACAAACCAACCCAGAAAGAGGAGAAAAATCCCTTACATTAAGCATGCACTTCATTCTCTGGGGTGTTTTACTACGTCGGACTCCGGTGGCATTGGTGATGAAACTCATAATAAACATCTGTGGTGAAATTTCCAAGTTATGAAGAGGTGTGCTACACTATGTATCTCTGGAAGTCCAAGAGCCAGTTATGAGCTTCTATTCGGTGTTGTTTGTCGACCCTAAAAACCCGTTGTTTTTTTTTGTGATTCTGCAAACAGGTTTGTGGGTCATCAACACATCCAGGGATTTCTGATTTTAAGCCTTGGACGTAAAAAAAACAGAAAAAAACAAGTCCATGGAACATATTGTACCAAACAAAGGTGCACCCCTAATGACCATTACCTACATTTGGGTAGTTTAGGGATGTTAAGGGGGCAAATGTAGGCATATACAGCATACATTGAAAGTTTGGGATAGATTGGGGATATCTCTACGATTTTTGTTTGAGGATTTGTATAAACTGTAGTCGTTTAACTTTACTGGGGATAAAAACGCCCAACGGTAACAAAACACCAGCTGTCATGATGAATCACACCAATGCAAATGGAAATCCCTCAAATTTAACATACTCTTTGGTGCTTGTTTGATCTCCCGCAAATGGGTCCCATTTAATGATAAATCCCTGCGGCTTAGTGGCATGCATATCCCTCTGACAAACACTCACCACTTTGCTCAGTTGATGTTTGATCATCCATCAACTGGTTGTGAACCAGTTTTCTGCCGTACCAAGAGTGCGAAATCTGTTTCTGATCACCTGGCTATCACATCTTGCCTGCTAAACTCTGGCAATGAAGTTTCGGAGGACCGTTTTTGAAGATGTATGTCCTATTGGGACATGGGGCAAAATTCCAGCCTGCCATGTTCGTTTCCTGGAGTCTATCATGGTATCTCTTAAAACTTGCCCCAAAATCAAAACATCCAAAAAAACAGCCAGGCGCTTTATGCATGGCCAGCCTTTTGTATAATATATATATAGTACTAACAAACATGGCTTGCTGTCTAAACCACCACCTGGTTTGGTACTATTCTTTAAACCCATCTTCTCACTCCATGTTTTCTTTCAGCGAAGGGCCGGGATTTTTCAAACAAACCGTTGATGCCACAACGTTCGTTGTAAACATGGCAGCTAAACGTTGAAAAAATCGAATCAAATCCTCACTACCAAACTCCTGCATTTCTTGTTTGCTCCAAGTATCTCCATCATCTAACTCGGTAAAATTCTCGGTATTGCTCCAGTGCCTGGATATTTTCACTCAGCAACAGCAGCAGATCAGATCCCAAACAAAAATAACCGATTCCCAAACAAAGCTTCCCATGTTTCCCAACAGGGCAGCTTACAGTTGGACCTTGGGATGCTGTTTTTTTGTTGCTTGATGTTTTGTAAGTTTTTGGAAACACATTTTTGATGCTAAGAAATTCTCTGTTGAAATAGGACTATAAACGATACGCCAATGAAGTTGGCTCAAGAAGAATTCTTGGGATGATTTGCTAACCAATTTCATGGTTATTTAGATTGAGGGTTCTAGCTATGGCTATGACCTGGTGATACTAAGCATTTAAGGTACACTCATGGGACATCCCTTCTCGTTTGACACAAGGTTTATATATACCCATTTTTCTCCATGAATCGGTTCTCCTGACGAGGTATGACTGGATGTCCAAGGGTATTGGGGGTGATTATATGATCTAAATATTGATGTGACCAACTTTCATGTTCATTGATTTTCTTTTTGAAATCAAAAGTTGTGAGGAGGATGAAATCCTACACAGCCTAAACATGATGGAGAATAATGAGTCTAACATCATCACTATATGATCTATATGAAACTTATAAACTGCAGCTGTCAGGTCCGTTTGGGATGTTAAAACGCTCCATGTATGGAATATTTGCCAACATGTTCCATAAATTTAAGCCAAATGTAGGTAAATTAATATTCCATACAGTGAGCATATAATGGGGTTTACATCCACAATAAAGCCAAAGGGATCTACAGGTAAAACTGAATTGCCTTTTCAGAGTGCCAAGTTCTCAAAAGGGATATTGACACCGGCGAAAATATCGAGCCTAATCCCCAGTGAGCATAAAATATCATAAAATAACAAAGATACCATCCAGGGAACTAACATATCCCACCTGGGGAAAAGGAATATATCCTCTGGAGTATTGAGCCTTTTTCCATTCCCCATCCCGATCCGCCAACGACTCCCACCCTTTCGCGCGATTCATATGCTTCCCAGTCACAATCGGCCCAAACCATCGGTGGCCACGGCAAAATTGCGATTTCCACCACAAAGGCCTCCAAAGGGTGTTTGGGGATCAGGTTGACACCTCCCCTTTCAAATCTTCACCGCATGCAAAAAGTGAGGTCGAATGGAGTTTTCCTGGTTGAAGCCGCAACGCTTCCAAGTTCAAGGTGGGTGAGTGGCATTGTGGGGGGCCTCTTACCATTTCATGTTACTCTTTTGGATCCCTGGAAAAAAAGAGCAACAACAAAAAACAACTGATTTTTCCGACAAGAAAATATAAAACCCAACATCCATCCCAAACACCATCCGTTGGATCCAACCGGATCCAACAAAGGCTGCCTTCCCAAGTAAGTTGTCGAGCTTGAAGTGCAGGAAGCATCAACACAACGGTAGAAACCTCAGCCCAGTTCGGTTGTTGGTGGTCAAATTAGCACCCCGTTTGTTTAAGATGAAACCCATAGGGAATCCATGGGACTGGTATACTTACCTATATACATTTGGTTGACGTTTATGGTAAATGTAGGTCAATATCATACATGGATCCTATGGGAAACAAAAATTGCAGTCAAACAACTGCTTTGATTGCTTCCAACAAAAACACATAGGGTGGGATGGCTTCTTTTTGATCAAAACATGTACACACGTCAAATATGGGTGTTCATCTTTCCGAAATGTTCAAAGTGAGAAGAAAGCATCACATTTGAAACCACCACCTATAGAGATGAACACCACCTCCTGAATGTTTGGCGGTTTTCTCTGTCTTCTTGGGAGCCCAAAGCCTATGAATCGTGTAAGTCTGTGGATCTTTGGCATAATGATTCATCAACCTGCAGGTGACTTTACCGTGTGATTCTGATTGGGTGGTTTCATAGGTTTTTACCGAATCATGCCAAACAAAATATTCAACACAACATCCCTAGGCTTCCAAACACCTTGTGCGGAGGTATTTGGATCTCAGAAACATACATAAAATTTGTCAGGAGGTATTTGGAAGACTAGGGCATACAGATGTTGGTGTGTCCGTTATGTCCAAAAAGGTGGTGGACCAATGTCATCCAATATTTACTCGTCATGGTTCATTGTGGAAATAACTCAATTCCATAGATTTGATTGTTTAGGAAAGTTTGAAAGATATTCATCAAAAGCTGAAACCCATTGCAAAATGTAAAAATCACTGTGTAAACAACTCTTTAAGTGACTATAGATCGGTCTCTTGATCTTGTTGAATACCTATATATAAGTGTGGTATAACGGTATCGCCCGGTATAGCCCGGTATTAGCGATCTAACCCCCGGCCCTCACGTGAGTCCGGCCAAGACGCAGCCATCAGTCCTGCTAAGACTAAGAGGAAAAAGACAGGCATCAAGCAGTCATGATTGTTGGAGGTGCCTCAGCGGCTGTAACCCAAGTGGACTTGAAGATCAACTCAACCCCTTCACTCATGGTTTCGCTTCTCTTTTTCTGTTACACCTTATCAATTTGTTTATCCATGTTATCCCTTCAGAATGGTGCTTCCTTCACCTGTAACTTGAAATAAGATGGAGGGAGTTATTCAATGCCATTCATATATCTCCATTATCTTCATTCACTACTGTTTACTACGTTTTGTTGGAGATTAAGAGCTCGATTCATAACCAACACAAACAACAACATGGCTGAGAAAAACCACTACCAAAAATGGAACACTTTTTTTAGGTCATCAGAAATAATAACATCGGCAAATTTGTTTGCAAATAGAATTTTCGAACTTCACTGCAACAAAAAACCGCCATGTCTTAAAGATGGGTCAGTTTGGAGTCGTGTTTTTTTCTCACACCGGGGCCGAATGATTCGGGTCTTTGCCTTGGATTTGTTGGAAGTTCGAATGGTAGAGTTGATCAATTTGCAGCTTCCAACATTCAAAAGCTGTTACGTCGTTTTGAAGTTGACTACAAAAACCTGGAAGATTCGGTTGGATCCTTCACCCCTGGGTGAAACTCCAGTAATATAGCAATTTAACATTAAAACAAATAAAATGGTTCTTTACATGTTCTTTACCACCCATCACCCATCTGAAGAACATTAAACATAAAACGTATAAAACCACCACCTAGTAAACTGATACAGCAATAAGAAATACATCTATATGATAAGGCTATTGGTGGTTTACCCGAGGGTAACCATTTATGTTCCGATATCTATGCTTCTTTAACACAGGTTCTCTACACGGTTTTTGCGCACCACTCTACTTCCAAGGGTCCATGACATGAAGAGACCCCACGAGGCCATGAGGTTCTTACATTTCGTACGAAACCAACCATTCCAACTCAAACTAAGCACTGAAAATATCCACCATTTGTAGTGACATTGTAGTGGAAAAAAACACAGATTTGATGGCATTCGAGCTTGGGATGTCTATCGATGCGTGACAAATATGATAGTCCTCAAAAACAAAGATGTCCAGGGAAACAATTATGATACACTTCCTCCCATAATCATGGAAGTCAAAAATGGTCCAATAGTAGTTACCTTTCAAATATAGCCTTTTTCCACTTCCATGATTATGGGAGAAAGAGTATACATTAACAGGCATCCCACGATATGTAGGCATAACAAAGACTATTGAATCTCCAGCGCCCAAGCCATAACTTCCTCGTCATTTATGGATATCGGTCCATGTCCCCATTGATTTTGTAGCTATAGAAACAATACACTGTATTTGATGGTGACACACCACAGGATGCCACTGGCATCCCTCAAAATTAAGGTTGGGATCTTTATGGCTTTATGGTCTTGTAATCCTGCTGGGATTACATGACAAAATTAGCATCCTAGGAACCGCAGTTTCTCAACAAAATCATCCGCGCTACAACATAGATGATAACTCCAATATAATTCCCTATTTACAAATATCAAATGTCTATAGATAACTTCACATTAACTGTAAACAAACAATAACCAAACTGGTGATTTTTCGACCCAGCAAAAGACATGGTCACAACTCTCCAAGATGCCCATGCTCTCCAAGTTCAATGGCCGAAGGTTTTGGAGGAACGATCCTAGTGACCCAAGCCGTGACGGTGAGTCGTTGGTGAAGATTTCCACGGGGGGGAAAACCTATGCCCATACCCCCCTACACAGTGTGCCTAAGCATGCCTCGCTACACCTTCCAAAAAAAAACTTGATTTTTTTGGCTGGGTAATGTCTCCTGATTTTGGTTCTGGTTAACAGGTAGATGGGATACAAGCTCCCACATAAACGTGAGGCAAAAAAGAGTGGTATGTAAGCTTATAGAGTTCCACCGGATTACACCACTCAAGCTTAACGGCTGCCCACGCTTCATCCCTTCAAACAAAAATGATGCTTGGAAGACAATGACACAATGAAACTTTGTTTTGGGTCCCGGAAACCAACTTCAAGGGCTATATTATATATATATATACATGTTGAGCTTCAACGTTGTACCTTTCCAAAACCATCCATATTTGTCGTCGTCATTACTACTTGTTCTGGAAAGGGATCAAACAAAAAATAGTAAGCCGACAATGGCAACACCATAGTCAAAATGGGGCTCCTTCAACAGCTGTTGGTGCTACAAGTTGGGTGTTTGTTTAATCCACGATGTTGATGGCTATGGAAAACCTTAGGAAAACTTCCGGGATGGCCATTTTTGTCAGTTTTGAAGAGGGATTTTTTTTCTTCATGGTAATATTAATATTCTGGGTTTCCCCCATGAAAAGGGCCACGTTTCCCACAAAAAAATTCCATTCGTTCAACCCCAGATGCTGGACCGCCGTGGTGCAAAGGCATCGAAGAGGAGTTCAGCCACCTGAAAGGGTGAAGTCATTCAGGTGCACAACCAGGAAGGGGGACACCTGAAACATCTATACCTATATAAGGATCCAATGTTGCCACAAAAATCAACCAAATCCAGCTAAAATTATATAGATACCATTCCCAAGGATCCTCTAGGATATACATGAATGCTTGTTTCAATTGGATGATTGGCAATCTTGGGAAATGGGTTGTTTCACAGAAACATCCTCATCCCTTAAAACAAGTGCTTGTTCTAGGTTTCCAGAAAGAAAGCCCACCATTCCAGAAAGGAAGCCCACCATTCCAGACAGAAAGCCCACCGAGTACATCTCCCGGTCGTTTCAGTTTGCAACTGCGACTTTTTGTTTTTTGGTGGAAGAAATCTCGTTGTTGAGATATTCATTTCTGTGCATAAAAACTGAATCACAAAAACATGTTGATAGCAGGCTCTTCTTTTGCCACCTGTGTGGTATTGTTAAGTGACCTCCAACTGAGGGATAAAAAGGGCACTTTGAAATACTACCTGGTACTGTTTTTTCTATTTTGAAAAATCTATAACCTCACGAAACGTGAGGCAAAATTCACTCATCTGCACTGACAAAAAAGCTCACTGGCTGGTATCAGCTACTTGAATCAGAAGACTTGGCACTTTCCTCTGTACTCAAATGCCGTACTTGTAGCAGAACCTAGACATCCAGTGACACCCATCTATACTGAGCGTGACGAGGTGTGTTTTTGCATACTCCGTTCACAGCGTAGGTATGGCAGGATGTGCAGGGATAGGATAGGAAAAACATGGACTAGTTGGTATAGTAGAGCCATCCGAGTATTTGTCAGTTTGGTTTCCCAGGGGTGAAAACGAAAATGATTGAAACGTCATCGATCAAACAATAGCACGATAGAACAAGAACGAATCCAGGAATGGAGACTCGAATTTTGTCCATGATTTTCCAGATTCCAAGAAACAATGGACGTTTTTGGGGTGATTTCGAGCCAACTAAACAGCAAGCCCCTCCTTTATTCCGAACCTTTGGGTTTTCCACACAAAGAACTAACACCACACGACATGCAATCACCACCTCCAACACGAACTTCAAAGCCACAGCGTTCAAAAGTAGGTCTTGCACCTACAACAACCCCACTTTCGTTGGCCGCTGGTTCCATATCAAGCCAATTTGAACACACCGACACACATAACACACCATTATAAGGAATGTAACAAGGGTTTTGAAGACCACGTATGTATCGGGTTGTGACCCCAAAAACCACGTTCGTCATGTGTGGGTGTGAACGTTGTAACCTTATTGATTGCTACAAAATCATTCAGCTTGTTAGATGCAGGTGAATGGCTTTTTGTGGCTCCATGAATTCAACAGATAAGATGAGCCACACAACGTCCATTGTTGGTTGCTGTTGCGGTATGATAGCCTGATAGCACCCAGCAAAAAGGGATTCTACAATTATAGTAACTAGCTGATAATTTGGACATCAAACAATATCAAAAAAATGTCCACTTTCTCGGGGTGTTTATGTATGATACCTACCAACTATCTTACACCTACTATTAGAACCAGAAAGTGCAAAAGGATGAAAATTTGGTGTAAAAAATCTGAGTGCATGATGAGATTTTACTGCTGAAGGTACCAACTTTTTGCAGCGAACAAAAAGCCCTCGCATTTTGTGGACCATTCCCCCAAACTCACAGGGCGCCGTCTCGGTGTAGACCAAATAGACCGTACCTTGACTGTAATGGTTGTGTGAAAGTCCCAGCTGGTGGGGGATGGCGACATGTCACACATTGTCAGGATATTGAAACAAATACCAGGTTATTCTTTGTGACCCTTCAAAGGTTTTTTGGACCCTTCAAAGGTTTTTTGGTATTGTTAAGTGACCCTTCAAAGGTTTTTTGGGTGACCTCCAACTAAGGGATGAAAAGGCCACTTTCAATCACCTGGGGAGTTTCTATATATGTTTTTTTGAATGAACCACGCATGCATTGAATTTATATGCTCAAGTCAAATTGTCAATCATTGCCCCAGGTCTAAAACACAAACATGAAAACACATGTTTCATTACTAAAGGATTGCTTTATCACTTTTCCCTAGCTTCAGGCAAGGTGATATTGAAAAAAAAATGTTATGCGTAAACTGTAGAATCGTAGAAATTAACCCACCTAAATTAAGGGCCGTAAAAACCTTTGTTAGTGGCGTACCCCCCCCCCCTACGAACTCAAAGGAGAACCTGGACCCAAACTTTCCTGGCCATGTTGGAGTCGGTTTCCCTGAAGCAGCGGGTTGGCAGCTTTGGCCGTGGCATCCCTTTCCGATGAAAATATTATGTAATGTACACCTTGGCAAATTAACATGGAACCCAAAGATGGAGGTTTTTTAAACGATGATGTTCCTTTTCAATTTTGGGTGATCTTTAGATTCCATGTTAAGTTTCGGAGGTGTACACATGGAAGAAGCCCCTTGTTTGTTTCATAGAGCACACAATTTGTCAAATGGATTGAGGATACCTATGGAATAACAATACTAACATGGCTGACTAGAAAATCCTCATCTTCAATTTGAAATACATCTTCAAGTGCTTGAATCCACATTGCTACCCCTTCGTTTACTGCATGGTACAGGTACAAAATATCAATCCTCCCCAAGGGGTTCCTGTCACATGGGTCAGGTCTCGTCCTTTCGTTAATGGAGACGAGACACCATACCAAAGCAGGATACAAAGCACGCCTGCTCGGACCAACCTGAGAAATCTGATGGGCAATATTGTGATGTCTTATTGTTGCTGGTTCAGAAATCCTTGGATAAACAAAACACAATTGAGACGGAATCCTCACAAAAAAAAAAAAACATGAGATGGCAATGACATGGTCAATATATCCATAAATTTCCACTTATTTCAAAAAACCCTAACTTTCGCACCTTCGCAACATTAGTGCAATATGTTTGGTTCATCAACAGTATCAAACTTTAGACGTCTTGCAGCATCCAGTCAAATCACCTCCGGAATTTCCGGAACTGTTCGGGTGTTTTCTGCATGTCGCTTGAGAGGCTTGAACTTGTTTTTTGTACGGCAAGGAGGCGCAACGAAGCTACAACAACAACAACAACAACAACAACAACAACAACAACAACCAACAGCCACAAACAGCCACAAACAGCAAAAAAAATAACAAGCTACCAACATGCAACAAAAAAAACAATCACTTCCCTGAGTGTAAGATCTTGAAAGGTCGAAGAAACTGCTGGTTGCACCTCTCGGAAATCAATGAAGATTCCCCTATGGCAAGCTAATAACCTTCCAAGTTGAATACAATTACTTGGTTTGCTTGGGTTTTATTTGATTGTATTTTTGGTGAGCTTATAACAACTTTTGGTAGGAGTTTTGGTACAGTACTAGTTGTTGTTTCTTTGGTACTTTGAAATTTCCAAAACAATGGGCTTCATCACTATTGCATATATATGCAGGACTTCCTCAACAATTGTTCAGAAGCAAAAATCTAAGAAGTTCACCATTGTCTCAGCGAGACAACTAAAAATTCAACCAAGTGATTCAAAGTGACCTTTTGATCCCCTAGTTGGAGGTCACTCAACCATTTAAAGGGTTACTTAACCATCCAACAAACGTTCCAAAGCATTGGCAGGAACTGAACTATTTTGACATCAACCTGTTCAGTGTGAGAACATAAACACAACACACCCACCAAATTACCAGCCACACTGTCTCCACCGTCATTTAAGCCCAAGAAGCACTGTCATCAGAATGAAGGTCAAACGCTTTCCTTTCAAAGACGAAACAACGTCAAGTTCACATCAAGGGGATGAACAAAGAGTAACTGCAACTATAACTAGACTCCCTATCCCATAAAGTCCATGATGGGACTGGTTTTTTTAACCTACATTTACCATGCATTTATCATTCAAGATCAAAACTGAATATAGGTTAATATGCCAATCACATGGATCCTATAACAGTGTAATTGTAGAGGATAGCATATATTTTCCCCATATAACTACTTATAAAACCCAAAACAACCAAAAGGATAAAAGGGCTCCCCAAACTGCACTGCTCAGGTGGGTGGTTTTTTCACCAACCCATTCGTCAAATTGGATCATTTCCCAGGGATCGGGATGAAAATAAACAATATTTGACAGCGCCAACTAGTTTTTTGATATTCATAATGATTGTTCTGAGGCTGGTTGAGGAACTCGGAAAGCTGCCCAGCTTCAAACTACCAATCAACATAATCAACCAAGTATTTTTTCCTGGTCTCTCAGCCTACAAACATATCTGACATATCTTTAAAGGAACCTTGAAGATGGAACAGTCCCAGCCAAATGCGCACTTCAAACATAGAGGTGCCATGGTGCTACCCTTCCTATCCTGGAACCGATCGGATCAATAGATGTTACTCCTCTTGTTAGACTAGCAGAAGAGGAAAACTGTTCGTATCCCATACCATCCATGTATGGTATATTTACCTAAATTTGGTTGATGTCTATGGTAAATGTTGGTAAATAAACCATACATGGATGGTATGGGATATGTAAACTGTAACTGTAAACTCATGAAACTACAAAACTAGCTGGCTTGACAACTGTTTCAATGACGGTGAAACCGTATGCAATTGTACAACCATTGCACATTCACATTAGGAGCCCAACTAGTCATAAGCTCCAAAATAAGTAGAGCAGCCGTACTCACTCTTGAATTCATTGGATGCAAATTACAAGCTGGCTGATTCCTCAAGTTCACTGGGAGTACTTGCTTGTAACTTAGATTTGCTGTGGCACAAGAAATTGGAAATCTGTACAAGAATAGTCCTATCAAATGGTGATCTTTCAACCCCTTGATAGAAAGCAAAAAAAATGACCCTAGTGAAAAATGACCGGATCTGATCTATATAATTTGGAATGCTCACCCCCAACCCAAAATGCCAGTGACCGCCAGGAGGCGTGCAAGTCTTTTGTAAAGATCCCCTGAGGGGTCTAATTATTTACCAATCCGAACAATGCACGATTTGTTTCGAGCAAGTCCTTCAAAATTACCATAGATTTTGCATTGTGTGTAGATCCCCACAGAATGGCAATAAATTGATCCGTGATGGGTCCCTTATGATCCCTTCACTTTTCACTATGTACACCACCTAAAAAAATAACATGACAATGGAAAAAAACACCATGTTTCAACAGGAGATACATGATACATCTTCATTCATGGTTGGTATTTCCAATGTCATGTTAGTTTTCAGGGATTTTTCACATGGAACTTTGTTCCATTCACTGCCGAGCTGCGAGCAAGACGCACCAGCACAATTTCTCCATCTTCCAGGTGAAACACTGTCTTCCCACGTGGAATCCTTGGAGGGATGGTGGGGGAATGACAAGCAGCAACAACAACAACAACAACAACAACAACAACAGCAGCAACTTATGCCACCTGGAAAGTAGATGGCGCAACTCCCATGTATTGATTTATGATGGCCCCTTACGAATCCACCTTTTGGGAGTTGAGCCATCTACTTTCACTACGGTGTAGATTTGCTCGTTTGGTGGTTGGACAAAAATTATCCAAACATATTCCTTAAATGGTGGTTTAAAAGCGAGGAATCCATGGTAGAAAGTAAAACATCGCCTTGAACAAACACAACACCAACACTGGTTCCGGTGATTTGTAGCCTTTTTTGGGGGTGATTGTCAGACATAACTCAGTTTAACTGATGTTTGTTGGTTCTGGTAGCAGGATGGTAGGTGCCATATGATCACGAAGCAAAGCAAAGACGATTCACTTTCGTACAATCACAAGTGGGTTGTTCAAAACGCAGATTGAGTGCGTAGAGGCTACTAAGCCTACCTCCTGTCAGAGCCAACAAAAATACATTATATAAACAGCCAATAATAATCACTTTGTGTTTATGGTTGATGGTTTCGTATTCTCGGCACATCCTAAGTCATTGAAAGAAAAAAGTGTTCATAGGTGGGATTTCTAGGATGGCAAACCACCCAACTTCCGGGAAAAAACACATGGGTACCAATAAAACCCCTTCAAAACTCAAAAAAAATGGGCAGTTTTGAACCATTGTTGGCACAATTTCTCAACCCTAAATGGGTTATAAGCAAGGATATCATGGCTTATATAGAGAAAATATTGCTTTTGACCATCCAGTCATACTAGTTCTGATGATGTGAATCCGGTGTTAATATTCATTGTTTTTGGCCTCCGTATCTTTGGTATGAATGGATGTCCAAGAAATATATAATGTCAAATTTGTGTGTATACATATTTAAATATAAATACATTATATATATATGTACTTAAATGGTGCCTGAAGTTAGCGGAGTTTTTGGTCGGATACCTGTTGAGGAGGTGTGACAGGACTCCTAAATCATACCTCAACCACCGTTCACGTCAGGTGGATGTTTAGGTTAAAAACAACAAGAACCTAAGAACTTGAACCACCCGCAATCTTTGGAAGCCAGCAAATAATGACTAAGTCTTTCGCCATTTTTTGGGATGCAAAAAAAATCCAGCCCACCCACCTCCCTTCCACGTCAATTCAAAAATAACCCAAGCAAATGTTGAAGGCCAAAGGGCTCAAACAATCCAACGGTGAAGGATAAGAGCTTTCCAAATTCCTTGAGTCGTCACGGAGCTGTTTGTTGTGGGACCCCCAAGAGTTCCCAGATTCTTTTGAACCACCAGCCAGAGGTGACTTTTGGAGACATTTATGTCATTAAGCATGATCGAAATAATCTTAGGAAATGGGTTCAACCCAACTAACTGGTTAAAAAGATCTTCAAGTCCAAATTCAGGATCGTCTCCTGGAGGATTCAGGTGAAACAGCAAGTAATCAACCGATGTAGAGTTTACACATCCGACATCTTCCTGTGTAAGAAATACACCTCAACTTGGCAAAGCTCTTCTTCTGTCATGAATTGCGGTATTCTTGATTGGAGTTCCTAATCAAATTACTTCAACATGTTCATTACTCAATACAAACCATGAGCTCACCCATCTAAAAATTTGTTGCTCCCTCCTACACATCCAAGTGTTTGGATGTGTTTGGCAGGAAAGAATCTTGCTGGGCATCTTTTGTGTCAATCAGTATCCATACATCACTCCAACACAACAGCTTGTCAGCATCCATGGTGGCATTGGAAGTTTCCTTATCAATCACAATTTTCAAAAACATACGGTATTCCAAATCGAAACCTATCATTTTTTCTTGAATCTACTCCAATTGATGATGTTTCAGTCTTCTCAATGACTCATACCCTCATGATCTTCAAATACAGAAAGTGAGAAGAACGTCGTTTGGACGTATCAAAACATGTTACCAAACAGCGAACCTCAGGGAGGTGCGAAAAGGGTGGATGTCTATAGGATTAACCGACCCCGAACCAGCCATATTTCGATGGATATCAAATCCAGGATCCTAAGTTCTTTGGTGAGTAAGCTCCCTGAAACTAACAAACATAGCACCTGAAAATAACTCCTGGAAGCTTGGAGATTGTAAACATTTCTAGGGGATATGCTAGTTTCAAGGAGGGTAGCCTCTGAAAATACTTACTGATTATCTGCTTTGTAGTACAATTAGACAGATCTAACCGCCCTTATGCATGCTGACTGCTGATTTAATCCTGGCAAACAAGAAAGACTTATACTTATTTAAAAAAGTTTGTTCATCTTTAAGGCTTTAACTTAAGTAGGGATTCCCATCTGCAAAAACAGTTGGAAAAGTGCAACCATTGAGCAGGTAATCTTGAACCTATGGCGTCATTTTTTGTATCTAGCCGTCAACTTTCTGGAGTGTTGAATTGAGTGCATTCTGGCTCATCACCACCATTTGGGGGAAATGCCTCGGCAGGTTGGTCGAGAAAAAATCAGAATCATCACTTGCACCCTTTTCTTTAAGACTACCCATTTGAAAAGGGAAATGAATCATCTTCCAACCATCCATTTTCAGGGGGCAAACCGTTGGTTTCTTAGGCAGGTCTAAACTCTCCACTTCTGTTGCAAAGGCGCTGCGATCATGGTAGCAAACCAGGCCACTAACGCCAGGGAGCACATGACCTCTGACGTGGGACGCCCGTTTCGGAAATGGTCTTTGGACTCCAGGTCGTTATTTTTACACGATCCCTCCAAAAAAGAAAGCCTATACATATGTGTGGATTGTATATTTATATATACCTGGAACCTGTTTGTCTTCTATTTTTTACAAATGACCCCTCCAAAACAAGGTCTTTTCCCATCAAAACAGGGGTCATTTGGGTTCCAGGTATATATATATATTATATATATATGCATAAAGAATTGGACCCCTGAAATTTGGACAAATGGACACTAAATATATCAACAAAGATGATTTTTTCAATGAAAACTTCCAAAGTCTCAGTTTTCCATGTTCAAATGTTCATTGTGTAAACTAAGGATTTGCTATTGATGGTAAAAGAGAAATCTGGCGACCAACCTGCACCAGTGCAGGTTGGTTACTGAAAATCCCACTGTTGATTGATATGCAGAGTTTGGTTATACATCTCAGATGCTGACTCGTCAGTAAC
This sequence comes from Breviolum minutum Mf 1.05b.01, assembly GCA_000507305.1. Classification (NCBI taxonomy): domain Eukaryota; class Dinophyceae; order Suessiales; family Symbiodiniaceae; genus Breviolum; species Breviolum minutum. The sequence continues at coordinate 3,342 of DF244929.1, read as the reverse complement.
CCCGATGTAGTTATGCAAACAAAGCAGTGAATCACTTTGGTATTTGGCAAGGCGGCTAGTTGGAAACTTCACCAACTGCAACAAAAATAATTCCATTACTGTTTGAAAATGAGGGACTTGTATTGACATCTTTGTCGAAGATCAGTTCATATAATTTAGTGGGAGTCACACCACAGACACAGGATTTGAAAGAGTTTGAATCAAGGACTATAAGATGTGAAAAACGCTGCAACCTCTTCAACAATTAACTAGACAGGACTCGATATTAGAACATATTGAACTGTTGATAGACAACTTCATGCACCAAATGGGTTGGCAAAACCTCTTTCCAAATCATTGGATGTCAAGCATGTCAACTAATTATATAGCCGGTTAGTCAGATATTAGTCCCTCCAGGACCTCACGAGAAGTTTGTCAAAACATGCAAACACACACGCACACAAACACATCTTCACACCTCACACTGTTGTATGTATGTATGTGTAAGGTATACACTCCACAAAGCTAGCACCAAAAAACATGCCCTCCCAGAAACTAGTCTTCTAATTCTAACCATCTATTTTCAAGTGCTAGGTGAGTTTTCAAAAAAATACTAGTTTCAATATTCATCTTCAAATATCCAATATTTCACCAACCTGGTTTTGTTTTGCTTGAAGAGTTTTTTTTCAAAATTCACACAATTGCATCAACCTCTGTGAAGCACACGCACCCCCGGCAAAGACGAGGGACAAAGCCGGTACTCAAGGGAGACCAACCGTACCTAAGTCGCAAAAATCGGTAAAATCCCATGGGAAAGCCGTAAAGCCTATGTCGAGTTGACTAGTTTTGACTGAGCTACGAGGCTTTTTTGTGGAAATCCTTGATTCCTAAACATGTAAAAATCATACGTTTTTGTATAAGCAAAAAGCAAACACGAAGAAATGTCCAGCTGTGATCCAACTACTCCGGAGAAAAACACACATAATCTGGAGGCTAAAACAAACACAGCTGTTGTGAAAGTTGATATAGTGCATTTTATAGAATACATCTAACATGTAAATGTATAGCAAATATTTTGTTCAAAAAAATAGACAGGCCCTGTGATAAACCAAAAGACTGAACACCGGCATTTGTTACTTTTAATCTTGAGCAATCCGAAGATGCCATGTGTATCTATACGTAGTCGGGAGGTTTCCCAAAATAACCATGAAGTATATTAAGCCTCAAAATACTTGATCAACTGTACAGAACTGAAGGGGTTCAAACATTCTCTACTAGTACCACTATCTGGGACAAGCAGTATATATTTATACCTGGAGCAACCAAGGCTGGTCAATCAGTTCAGCTTCCATGGTAGAAATTTGCTTCTTTCACAGCCAAACAAAACGATTCCAATGAGCACTGTGAATCCAAGATGCTCAAAGACATTTTCTGCAATCTCCTGCCGGGGCCGAGTCATGAAAGAACAACTGGATTTGTTGACCGATGGAATTCAAACAACCTTGTATGTCAAAAAAGTTAGCACACTCCCAATCCTGGAAAATGTGTTTGTTCAAAGTTTCTTTTTTGGAAGCATCTCTTTCAGAAACTGAATCAAGTTGGAATGAATTTCTTGTGTATATATATATATATCTCATTGGATCTTTGTAAAGAACCATGATCCTGGTGGTAATGATTGAAACCAGCATCTAAAGTTGCTCTCAAATTTTCAGCTTTATCAAAAATGCTCCATTTCCCGGAGTCCAGATTAAGTGTTGTCCTTTCTATCTCCCCCACCAAAAAGTGAAAAATGCACATGTTCAACAATTCGTAATATATTAAGTTCATTCAATGTTCAACAAAAATCAACCCAGGGCCTAAGGGGTCGTAGTTTTTGGGTGAATCTGACACCTTCTCAGGTTGAATGAAAACACGCTGACAGGGCTATAAGAATACTATATGTGTGTTCCCTATGAACCCCCAAGATGTCTCTGTTCGGGCAGTAAGGGGGGGGGGGAAACTCAGGCCAATAAACCTCGCATGTACATGTCCAACTCTCCAACAACATCCAACAACCATAGGGATCCATGGGACTGGTATATTAACTTTCATTTGTGATTGATTTTGATGAGAACTGGTGGATAAATGTATACCACTCCCATACATCCTAAAGCCTATAGGTATTCTGCTTCCCCAGTCATCCGGTCTTGCCTTCTCACTGAAGGACGTGGCCAAAGACTTGTCAAATTCGCAGGCGCGTGCTGCCAGAGATGTCAAGGAATTCTTGGAGGTTTCACTCACCTGTTTGCCGCCGCACAAAGAGTTGCGTTTTCAATTGGAGACGGTCAGCGGCACCAAGAACAATGGGCCACATATGGGGGTTCATTTCAATGGTTGGTTAACATGAGTCTTATACATGTTCAACTTGCTTAAACCTTTGATAGATAGGATACATACACGTAGATATAATTATACTTCATCCCCCATGGATAGAAGATATTCAATAATTAAATCAAATAGAAGTCGCAAAATCATGGGTGTAACGGGGAAGGAACCAAATAGAAGAAATTCCTTGTCGCAAAGGGTCCCTTTTGATGTAATTTTTGTGTTTTGCCAGCGGTTTTCTTCTATTTGGTTTGATGGAAATGTTTACTGCGAAAAGGGCCTGATTTGCAGGTAATTTACAGTCATTTCACATCCATGGACTTGTTTTCTAGGATTCAGCTCCGCGTGGCTAGGTGGTGGAATTTTCGCACATGGTACCTCCAAATTTGGGGACCTGTTGCGACAAGCATTCAAAACAATACCCCCCCAAAAAAATTGAAAAAACCCTCAGTTTTTTAGTCATTTTGACTTGCCTGATGCCAGAAAGACTCCAATCCCAAAACCGAATCAAATAGAAGAAAATATTCGGTGCTTTTCTCCACGACCCTGACCGGGGCAATCCTCCATCCCAGATCAAAAAGAGGAAAAAACAAAAAAGACATGATGTAAATTAATTGTTTTGAGCTTCTTCTAGATATTTGATTTTGATTGATAGTAAGCCAACCAGATCTGGGAGGACCCCTTGGGACAGACAGTCAAAATCTATGCCCTGGAAAAAAGCCAAATATTTCCTTTTTTTGCTTGTTTGAGTGACCTGGCGGTAGCAAGGCCCCAATCACAAAAACAAATCAAATAGAAGAAGTTAGTTGGGAATGTTTCCAGCGATCCTCCACCAGCGATTTTTTCTGATGGGCAATTCTGCAGGATTTTATTCGAACCAAATAGAAGATAGGATAATTATTTTGAGCCCCAAAATTTTGCTGAAAACTTCCTGATAAAATCCTAGATGTTCCCGGTATCTTTTCTGAGGCAATTTTGCAGCATTTATTCGGACCAAAT
>DF244928.1:0-21620 GCA_000507305.1 Breviolum minutum Mf 1.05b.01 | reverse complement strand
ACCGGTACTCATCCATTTTACATAGGTATGTATATACACATATATACACATATTTATGTACATATATATACTTCTCAGAAGGAATGTTTACATATTTTTCACAGGGTCCCGATTGGCCGAGGCACTTCGACCGTGGTCCAGCAGCCTGAGAAGCTGAAATGAGACTAAGCGCAGAGGGAGCTGCAGCAGATACCTCCAAATTGAGGAAGGCCGACCAGTAGATACAGCTCCGTGTAAAGCACAGTGCGGTTTTGAAATACAGTACCAATTTTGAATCACTAAGAATTTTGGTCTTGAATCCTAAACCAACACTCAAGATAACTAGAAAATGCTTGACAAAAAACTTAGGTCCATATCGCATCTGGTTTTACTCGCCTGACTTCTGTTGCCGGGTGCTGCATCTCTGCGCCTGGGTGTCAGCTGCAAGACAAGGCTCTTGATCAGAAGCCTTTACATGTATGTTAATATATATATTTACTGTATATAGGTGTTGTTGTTGTTGTTGTTGTTCATACTATTACTATGTTTATCATTGTGAGTATCATGCTATATATTGTTATTGCCATTGTCATTATTGGTATCACAATTACATTTTAGCATTGCTACTATATATCATCATGGTTGTCATCATTATCATCATTATTATTGTCATTACTATGGTTATTGTGATTGTTGATATTATGATCATTATCATATTACGGTTATCGTTGTCATTAGGTTGGTACTAGCATGATCATTATTTGTTTATAATTAAACATACGTACGTGCTAGTACTACGTAATACTAATACCATCATTCTATTATGTTTGTATTCTGTCTAAACAAATCATGGCTGCGAACAGCGCATTAGTAGAGGTTCGGGCTCCGAACTAAATCTGATTGACTTCCTTGAGGACCCTGCTGGTTGTCCATGCTTGTCACTGGCAACTGATGGCTGAATGTGTTTCTGTGAAGTCAATGCGATTTGGTTCACTTCAGAGTTTGAATCAAGATGTAGCCATGCGAAAATGAAAAGAAATAGAAATTAGAAAAGACTCCGTTGTACAGCCACAAGAACAAGCAAGAACAAATTCAAGCGTACCACAAAATCAATCAACGTTAGAATCATCAAGGGAGCAGTTGTGAGAAGTCTTATAGAACATCATAGAACAATCCCTTGAGATGTCTTGAGCCACTTGGCCTCGCCGAGTATGTAGGCCAAACATGTCAAATCGCTACCAGGCATCGAAACGCGAATTGTGACTGTTTAGGTCATAGGTTAGAAGTCATCAACATACCAAGCTCCATCTCCAAATCGCCTTGGGATGCTTCAGTCGCAAACGGCTCATGGCCTGCAAGATGTAGAAACCCTGATGCCTTGCTCGAGCACGGACAGAAATCAATGCAAAATCTTCAAATCAAAAACCGCAAAAAGATAAACAAAGGTGATTAATTACTTGAACTTAGAACAATAAACAATTCTCATCTCTTAATAGGACACCCTGAGGCCAAAGCGGTTTCAAATCTTGCACATGCTCTAACCTGAGCACTTGAGCAACGACAAACATGTCTGTCGTGATATTTGCATCATGTCCCTGCCAGCTGAGCCCTGCTGCACTCGATTTACCAGCACCAGCACGGCACTGTGAGGACCAGCTTGGACGGATGCCATGGCCTCATGTTTCATCACAGCAGGATATGATTGAAACACCTGCTGTAGAATTGATGTACTTGCAATGCTGGCGTCTCTCATGAGGGTCCTATCAACATCAATCTACTATGACTCATCTAAGTCTTGCGTCAAACTGCTGTTGGCATCTGTTGGCATTGCAATCTTTGTCAAGAAGGCGGAAGGATGGCCGCAGGCCTGCAAAAATCGCAGGGTGCTTTGTAGGCTGCAGCGCACCTCTGGTGTGCGTCCCTCTACGCCTCACTGGGACAGGAACTCTTGAGGCAAAAATATGGCGCCTTTAGTGTCAAGCTGTCATCCTGCGGACCCCCCCCTTGTGGCATGTGGAACCTCATTTAGAGGGCTTCATTTATGTCGTTAATGTATGTTAATGTCAAGTCCTTCTACTCACTATTTTTTAAAATCGAACCTGCGACTCTCCCACCACACTGAGATCTCTACCTTCGCTCTCCCCTGGCATCGGTCGCACCGAGCGGCCGCAGGCCAACTCGGCCTCAGTCTGCAAGGAGTGGGAGCTGTTCCAACAAATGTGGGGCGTCCTCGGATCGCAACACCCGGTTTTGTGTGACCACGTTCGTCTTGGTGCTCGCACTGCGCGATAGCCAAATGCCATCCATAGTTCTGCAGCACCACCCTGGGTGCAGCTCACTGGTGTCAACCCTTCGACCCACCGCAAAACCAAACCAAAAAAAGAACCATGCAACACTGACAGCATGAGGGTGCATCCCAATGCCCACGCCAAGTGACTGGTAGGCCAGGCGCATGGCCCTTGGAGATCAAGGCGATGGATATCAGAGTCTTATTTTTGCATCAACGAGGAATCGTGGCCGTGTATATTTGCACTGGTAGGGCTCCAGCAACCCGCGTGTCAAGCTTGTGAGAGGTCATTTGATTTGGACAACCATCTTTATACTCATTGACTCATGGACTACTTTTCTGGACAAATACAGTATATTCTGAAGGAAACAGGTCTCAAAACAAAAAGTCGTCATTATGCAGATGCGTGATACGTGACTGACTTTTAGATTCTCTACCTATCTTGGTGCCATCGAGGCGCTGCTGATGGACCTTGGCCCTTCGGCTGCCCACTGCGCCATTTTCGCACCAAGTGGGCCTGGCAGCTCTGATATTTGGAGTTCATCTGTCAAGATCTACCTTCCAAGATCTTCCAAGTGATGTACCACAATTATCCAGAATGCATTGATTGGCCAGGCTGTATTGACTCTGGCACCAAGCGCATTCCCGGCATAGCCACACCCCGACAAAACTCCTGTGAACATTGCATATTGCAATCTGCAAACTTCCCTGTTTTACATCCTTCTACTCCTACCTTTCCCCATAAGTTTCAGGGCTTTCCTACAAAAATCACACAAAAAATCACACAAGCTTCTGAATATCCTCCCAAACATATCCAACCCATCCCAACCAAGCCTCGTTCATCATGGCAAACTTCAACTCACGGGTGCTCATGAAAGCCACCGATTGGGGATCAGGCGTCACATGGTCAGCTTGGATCCAGAACTGCTTCGCCGAGATTCGGCGCCTGCGAAGAATCACCAGTTGTTGAAGGAATTTCGGCCATTTAGGAAATGGAGGACTCAAATTGCAACGGACTGGTGCCTTTTCTTGAGTGGGGGAGAAAATATATCAAGAAAGGTTCATACTATTTTATACTCATTCTCAGCCTGGATGAGATCAAAAAGTTTCCGCACCTCCTTGGCCGCGCTTTGGCGTCCATCAAGTCCTTCCAACCAAGTTTCCAACATGTGCGACAGTACAGTGCGACAGGATCATACAGGATCTTCAGAGAGTGGCATGTGAATTGTGAATCCCAGGTCCTCAGGTGCGCCATCCATGGTGGGCAGCACCCTGCGATGATCTACCCGGGGCGGGCGGCCATCAAAATACCTCACCAGAAGTCAGGGTCACGTGCTGAATGGGTAAGGTACAAGTAGGCTCAGCAATGCCCACAAAAATGCCTGAACCAATGTCATCTTGACATGTTTTGACTACAGTCACTAGAGCATACCAGCACAGTCATCAAAGGTAGCTGCCCAGTCATACTTCACCCACACCCATCGCGCGAACCCCGAAAAGTGGCTGCAAAATGTGCCTGGCATAGTAGTTGGCTTCTGCTTGGGGATCCTGAGTGCTGCTGTTTCAGAGGAGCTGGATGGAGCTGATGTGATGGCAAGGTCTTGTGAATCTTCAAAGTTTCAAAAGTTTCACCCCAACAAAAGCTTAGATTTTGGAGAATTGATGTGGCCAAGATGCAGTACCCAGCGGTCCCGGGCTGTCTCCATGAGGATTTGGAATGTACCTCCAACACTCAAGTTGAAAAGCTTTACCCCAGAAAGTATAGCATCATGGGTGATAATTGTTGCTGGTTCGAGCCAGCTTTTCACTACTTGTAAGTAGCATTTCTAGGCCAATTGGTCCAAGATGTCTAATTAAGTGATTTCAAGAGGTTGATAGTAAAGCAGCCGAAGTTAAATGGTATACGGTATACGGTATACGCCCATCCAGAAGCCATGGTAACAACTTAGTACCTGAATCGTAAGTTGTAGCCTGAACCATGCTAAAATCCATCTTCCTCTGCTTCACTTTGGCCATGGGTTTCAGCTGTTCCTGAGGTGAGTGCTTGTAGTTTCTCTCAGACAGTCTTTTGGCCAATGCGCGCCTCGGCGACAGCCGAAAGATCAACAGATTGAAGGTCAATTCAGGGAAAATCGTTGAAATCATCCAATTAATTCCAATTGTGTATTTGCTAAGTCATCCAATGTCCCTTCATATTTGTCTGTCTTCCGGCAAGGGGTGACTTTAGTCCATTGGAAGCTGCAAATACAACCAAATACCATCACTTGCCATTTCGTCCAACACTATAATAATCTGGAGGCTCAACACGGAGGAAGGGCAGTTGAATGGCACTGCTATGGTAGCTGCCCAATGCACAACTTTTGGAACGACTACATTTCAGGACAAATGTTGAAGGAAAAACCCTTGCAAGGTGTTTCATCTTTTCCCATTTCGAGCATGTCTGAAGATCTTGAGATCATGTCTGATCTCTGCATCTCGAATCTTGGGTTTCCGAGCGCCTTGTATGCTTGCAAACTTGCAGCATCCTGAAGTTCATCGGCTGAGAGTCAGATGGCAAAATGGGTAAAGCAGAAAAATTCCCATCCCGTCAATGACAGAGCCATAAGGTCCTCCTCCGGCAGATCCTTCTCTGGGTTGAAATGTGGCACCTGTTGGTGTCAACAATGAGGAGCTTGATCTGGTGCATGGTTTCCAAGCTGAGCAAGACTGCTTTTGGTGTGCTGAAGAAATCTGCAAAGTATAGATTGTTCGGTTGCTGTCACCATGATTCAGAATTCATGCCAAGATCGTGTGCAGGGACCCACCATGCGACAAACAAACAACGACACCAGCTCGTGACTTCAATCTTTACCTTATTCTGAAGCCTGTTGCAATTTGCAGCAACTCCGGAGGTATCAAAATCATTTTAGAGACAGCCCAACTGTGAAGATAATCAAATCTTGGAGTGCAAACAACGACTCGAAGCTTGACATGCACCCCATCCTGACCTTCATCGGGGGCATGGCTTTCTTCTCGCGCAAGGACTTTACCTGTCTCGACAGGAATGGTGCATAATGTTTCCAAATGTTTTTGCGCAGACTGTTTGGATGTAGAAGTTCACTGAATCATGAGGATGTTACGTGGTAAACTGGGTGATGGTGTCACTATACCTCACTATCATTTCCTTCACTCCATAGTCCACCATCATCACATATCTTTGCCAAGCCTTCCAAATCTCCATATTAAAAATGACACACTTTGTCAATTCTTCCATTGTTTGTCTTCTGCATCACATCTTTTGCGGCCTTGGCATTCTCCGTTGCCACAGGACTTGGCCGTGGCGGTTGAGCTGCAGCACGCGGCACCTGTTCTGCATCGTTTTGCATTCCCTAAATGTGAAGGGACGTGAATAAGAAAAGTTGTTGTGGTTGACATCAATGGCAAATTTCAATGACTGTACAAATATAAATTATAAACAAATTCATCAAATTTCAAACACTGTAATAGTAATATCAGTAATTTCCAATAAATATAATTAAAATCAAATATCCATGATTCAAGCGTTGGAAGCAATGCCTGCCTTTTCAACCACCTCCTCTGTCTCCTCTAAGGTTTCCAAATCTCGAACCTGCAAGGACACTCCGGCCACTGCCTATGACCAGTCCTTGCTACGGAAGGTTGCAACATATTGCAAGTTGGCAAGGCAACATCCTAATTTTACGAACAAGTAACATATCTCAACAATTCTCAACATATCTGAACCAATTTGGGACCATGTTGGATCAGCAGGCATTCAAGTCATGACTTGCAGGATTTTAAGATGGCCAAAGCCTCTGGGATCCGGTGCGGTCGAATAGACACTGGAAAATCGCCGTCCTGCGGACTTGTCCCAGACTCGATCGCTTTGTGGTATCATTTATATTATATTCTATATTCATTTATCATCTAGAGTTTAGTGTAAGCCGTGAGCCTTAAGAATGTTGGCCATTGTAAATCACAAGTGCCTGGAAATATCAATGAAATCTGGCATCTCCTTCTGCTTGAAATCGCGAACATTGGCGAACCTGGCAACCGTGTAACTTCTCAGTTGAACTGGTGAACCTCATCAGACACTTTTTCTTGAGCACTTCTTCGGCTTTCCTCATCTTCAAGATTCTAACATTCTTCACGTCTAAAAATCTGATCTTCGCCTCTAAGATTTGAGCCTGTATTCCACGCCACGTGCCCCCCCGCCACTAGCGGCCTGAGTTGCAACTTGCGTCGCTTTCTTTGGGCCACCTGTCAGATTCAAAGAGTTTCAATGGGAGGCCTAGAAGGTAGCTCCAATGCGCGTGAGACTGGTAAACCCTTGATTTCATTTGATTTCGGTGGTGGACACTCCAAGATGGACAAGACGATCGAGACAGGAAAGCTGAGAGCTGCTCCTAGAAGCATTTGTTCATTTTGTTTACGTTTTCTGCGGTTCATCTTGCTGTCAAATTCAAGAGGCGTTGCTCCTGTATCAGTCTTGCCGTGGTCTTTCTTGGCACCGGACTCAACCAGCAATCGGACAACTTCTAGGTGCCCATTGCAAGCTGCCATGGAAAGTGGCGTTGCTCCGGTATCTGTCCTGTCCTGGTCTTTCTTGGCACCGGACTCAACCAGAAATCGGACAACTTCAAGGTCCCCTTGTTGAGCTGCTATGAAAAGAGGCGTTGCTCCTGTATCTGTCTTGCCTTGGTCTTTCTTGGCACCGGACTCAACCAGCAATCGGACAACTTCCAGGTGCCCATTGCCAAGCTGCCATGAAAAGTGGCGTTGCTCCGGTATCTGTCCTGCCCTGGTCTTTCTTGGCACCGGACTCCACCAGAAATCGGACAACTTCAACGTGCCCTCGTTGAGCTGCTATGAAAAGAGGCGTTGCTCCATTATCTGTCCTGCCCTGGTCTTTCTTGGCACCGGACTCCACCAGAAATCGGACAACTTCGAGGTCCCCTTGTTGAGCTGCTATGAAAAGAGGCGTTGCTCCTGTATCTGTCCTGCCCTGGTCTTTCTTGGCACCGGACTCCACCAGCAATAGGACAACTTCAAGGTGGCCATTCTCAGCTGCTGCGTAAAGTGGCGTTTCTCCAGTATCCACCCGACCTTTGTCCTTGTCTGCACCAGCTTCAAGCAGTAGCAGTACACATTTGAGACTTCCATTTGAGGCTGCCACAAACAAGGGCGTCATTGCATTTGCATCTTCAAAATTAGGACTCCGTGGCTGGTTCAGGTGATGCTCAAGCAGCGAGTCGTTATTTTCCTCAATTGCCACGATGATTTCGCGATCCTGTGCCATATCAGGAGGCAGAAACTCCATTTTCACGAGCTGTACAACTCCTGGGGCGAAGGTTTGATCATCATCCAATAGGCAATTGTCTTGGAGGAGCCGTTGTCGGAATCGTGGAATGCCAGTCCGCTGTGCCAAGAGCTGCTTTAACGCCTTTACCGAGGCATCTGCTAACTCCTCTTTTTCAAAAAGAGCAATTGATTCACCAGCCACTGCGGAAACCACGTCTACTGGTGGTGGTGGTGCCTTTGGTGGTGGTGGTGGTGGTGGTAGTGGTGGTGCCTTTGGTGGTGGTGGTAGTGGTGGTGCCTTTGGCGGTGGTGGTAGTGGTGGTGCCTTTGGCGGTGGTGGTGGTGCCTGTAGTGGTGGTAGTGGTCGTGGGACTGACATCAAAAAGAATATCACAAGTAAATCATCAAAGCCGGTGAGACATCTTGAAACAAAATGGCTGCCTGAGATTTTGGCACTTCAAAACACTAACTACCTGCATCAAAATCCACGCCAGCATGTCATTTCTGGAGAACCGCGGCTGTGTCGAAAAGTTACTTGTGACGCACCAATGGAATCCAATGGAGCACATGAAACATCCTACGATCTTGGCATTTGAAACCCGCAACTAGAACTGTATACCAAAAAAGGATGCTTGAACAGCACCAGCACTTTGGTGAGCAACACGCTCAGGTTTTGTCTTTAGCAACCTAACGCATTGATTAGCACGAAGTCTTTGTTCCAACTGACGTCAAGCTCTGAAACTCTCGAAACTCTCCACCTTGGAGGCGCTTGCAAAGGGAGAGCGAGCTGCTCCGGCATGTCCTGGACAGGTGAGTCCCTCGCTCTCAGACTTGACAGGTTTTTGAAGAGAAAGCCACTTGATATTTGCCAAGGATCTATTGGAACCGAAAGTTGTTGCCTTCACATCCCCCACTCTATTGAAATTGACACTTAAGGATGCCCTACTGCCCTACCGTATCACACGAATGCATTAGAGAGTCAATCTTCGCAGTAGTTGCTTCTTGCTGCCTCACCCTGACGCTTTCACCTGCTGTTTTTTTTCCATTTTTCACGTTAGGCTTCAGCCTTTCCAAGGTTGGTCCAATCGATTTTACTGATTTGGCGCCGCCATGTCCGCAGTCAAGGTCAAGTCCTCCAAGTTGGTCATGGATTTGGAAGCCGGTGCGACAAATCATTGATTTGTGCCACGATGTTCTGAAGCATTTCATGTTTATACAGTACTATAAACAATATGCATCCAATATCTGACATCTGACCCTGACTGCAGCTCACCCCAGCCCAAGGAGAGAGAAATGGGAGAGAACAGCTTCTGTTGAACTCTCTTGGTGACAATAGCGCTTCTCAACACCCAAAGTGAAAACAGCTGAAGCAGATAGGGACAAACACAAGCTTGGTTCCACTTAGTATGCTGCACATGGAACTATGAAGAAGCATGAGAAATCTCTGCATGTTTGCGCCACAAGAACACTGGTCAGTGCACAATAAAAGCTAGTTGGACCAGTGCTCATCTTCAAAATAGTCAACACTCCGGCTCTCTCAGGCCAGCAAAAACATTGCATTGTGTTCAACAAGGATGATTCGTTTTACCGGTTTTAACATGTTTTAACTGTTAACTTTATTTCTTCATCTTCACACACGTCGTGCTAGCCTAAGAGCTTGGAGATCGTGTGAATCGTGTAGACACATCCACCAAGGCACGGCGGCTCGGTCGATGCTTGGGTCCACTGTTCACAGTCCACAACTTTAGGACGCCAACTCCACTGCCTTCTTCGCACCTGTGGTGAAATCGTTGGTCAAAAAGGCATCCACTCCACTCTCCTGAGCGCCGGCAACTCGTTCTAGATTCTAGAACAAAAAGGTCCAAAAAAATACTGCAGTTTTCTCACAAATGTGAGAAGAAAACCATGCAAGATTGGATTATGTGACCTGAATCATCCACCCAGTCCTTGATGATCTTCATTCCAGCCTCAACATTGGTGCCTGGCAGGACAAAAAATCCGGGAGGTACTTTTGACTTGGTCCACTTTTGTTTACGTTAATATTCCGTTTATTTTCTGTTTATCTTCTATGTTGCCAGCACTATTCTCATATCTGTTCATGTCTTTTCATGTCTTTTCATCTTCTCACTAAGCCTTACTATGTTACTATAAAGGGCGGTGACTGGTTGCCAGGCCTTCCAGGCGGATCACCAGCGGCTTGATGGCGGCGTTGCCACCGACGGCCTTGACGCCCGCCACCACAGCTTCCGCGATGTGGTCGCAACGGGCGATGCCGCCGAAGATGTTGACGAAGATGGACTTCACCTTGTCTTAGTGAATCAAAATGTGTGTGTGTGTTTTTCGAATATTTCCTCAGCCAGGCTTCTTATGATTTGGCGTGCGTGGTCGGACTGCACCAGCTTCCGCCCCAATTTTGCATCCCACTTGAGTGTCAGACGTTTGGGTCTCCCATGATGATCCTTGGTTATCGTTGGCTTCAAACCATTTCAGAGATGACAGGGAAATCAGCAGTTGCTGGATTCCAAGCTAGAAACACCCACTAGCCCTCCAAATGACTTCTATTCAAAACACTCTTTAAAGCGCCAGGTGTCTTGAAGGCCATGGTCATGGTCTCCACTGTGGATGCACCACCTGAGCTGCACTCTCTTTCATACAGAGAAGCTTGGGAAGCAGAAAAAGTTGAGTAAATAGACAAAATGTTTTTCCATCCAACAACAAACATGGTACTTTATGGTAACCATGCTCATCATGATCACCCTGATGATATCTGAGAATCATGATGACTCAATGACCATAAGAATCCTGGCAATATCTGGCAGCAAAAGGCAAGGTTTCAGGCCAGGTACCCACGTCCAAGAAGTTTGCTGGGCTTCCACCCAGGATGCTCAGAAGGTCCTTGGGAACTTGGGAAGTTTTTCATGGAAATCCACTGCGGCTGCTGCGGAATGAATGGTTATGTGACCAGTAGAATCCGATAAATCAGGTGCTTCATCACGTGACTTGGCCAGTGTCTCCTGAAACATCAAGACCCGCTAGAAGAAAAGAACAGCAAAGAACAACAATCTGCAACAGGGATGAAGCTGGCAGAACTGGACTACACTTCCAAGTGTCCATTGTGGACATGGCAAGTCCAGCGCCATTGACCATGCATGCAACATTTCCATCCTTGGCTTTCGGCTTGGAGGACGCTTGGGGCGGAGCTTCATCATCTCAACACTAGCATCCCCACCACCCACCCACCCACCCACCCACCAACCACCAATAACCACAACCCATCACGGATCATCATCGATCATCGCCGATCATCATCGATCATCGCCGATCATCTTTGATCTCGCCGATCATCTCATCTTCTTCATCTTCATCTCTAAGAAGATTCATGCTTGAAGGTCACCCACCTTTTTGGAGACATGTTGGGACAAGACTCCAACTTGATGTAGTTGAGATCGTACTTCTTGGCCTCCACTTCAATGGGATTCTCTTGGCTCACATCGCGCTTCTCATGGATTTCCTTCTGGCGGTAGGATGCATTGTCGTCAAAGTTCACCTTGCCACTAGACCGCAAAGAACGTAGGTTTGAGACAGGAGATTGTGAAAAGATGTGAACGAAAATATAAAACGGAGTTGTGTACACAGTACTATTCAGTACTGTCACTATGTTACAGTAATATCATAGGAATTCAATGGATATGAAACTGTCATTATAAATAAACCTTTTTGGGACTACTCGACTACTCACTCCCAGCTGTTGCAACCCTCCATAACTTCTCCTCAGGTTTTCCTTCTTGGCTGTCGAGTTAAGAGTCGGTCTCACTTGTCACAGCGAGGGACCTTGGAGTCGCACACCAATACACGACCATCGGTCAAGGAAGCCAAGGGATTGATCTCCAACATGGTGCAGTCACACTCAATGAAGACCTCTCAGGTGTGCCAAGGTCTGTTGATTGAACCGAAGCCTTGGTATATTTGGGGTGCTCTGCAATATTCTTCAATCTCATTGAGGACATTTTGAGTCATTCGAATCTTATCTGATCTGTTTGGTGCCAGGAATTTGACATTTTCAACGGAGTGCCTTGTAGAGGTTTGCCATCAAAGTGGCCTTAGAATCTTCTCTTGCCGAGGCAAAAAGGCCCAACAGAAATCGGGAATTCTGCTTGGTGGAGCTCTGGCAAATCACCAAAAGATCTGCACATAGATTGGAGTGTGATGCTCAGATTTTCTCGCGAAGATAAACTCGTGGTGCCCTCAGGTTTGGATTTCATAAAAACTGGATATATTTGGCTCCTTTCAATATCCATGTTTAAAACCAATTGAAACAAAATTGAGTACACTTGGAACCCTTCAATATGGGTCACAAAATGTCCAAGGCCCCAACTGCTTCCTTGGCCTGGACAGCACATCTCCCCACTTGATGTCATATCCGAATCAAATCTGCAAATGTCTTGCGCATACCCTCCGTAAGAACCAATATTTCTACCAACGCTGACAACTGACCCATACTGAAACCACTATACTTGTATACATTTGTATACTGTATACTTGCGTTTGTTGATCATACAGCAGAAAACACTGTACATCTCTGCGCGACAAAATTCTCGACCTGAGCTCCTGCAAAGCCCATCTCGGTGGCCATCTTCTCGGCATCGGCCGGGTTGACGCCTGGCATCGAAAATGCACCCACGAAGCACCATCTCAATTTCAAGTTTTAAGTCGTGAAGCGGTTCATCTTGGAAACACATAAAAGATACAAACAATTTGGATCACCATGGCAATACCATCAGAATCACAAAGACTTGCGCTTCTCGGTGGAACTCAGCCAAAGGATGCATAAATCCCTCAAGTTGTGATGGGGCTTTCTGGGTACGCCGGGATCTCAACGATCTCGAGATCGCACCATGCCTTCGATGATGTCCACAGGAGTTTTGATGATGGCAGTGGGATCTGCCGCTGCAATGTCCTGGCTGATCGAAGCCGGTTGGCAAAGGTTCTAGGCTTGCTGAGTGCATGGAGCTTTTGAAGGCCTATCGAACTCAATCAACTAAATGGGCCAAATAGATAAATAGACCACCAAAATCTGCTCAGGCCAGAAAATGCCCGAGTCCGCCCGAGTCCTCGATGGAGGTGCCACCAGTCTTGCTGCCAATCATCAATGGACCTGAAGCAATTGAGTAATCCGACTGCCACATTCAACACACCTCAACAAGAAAGTAAGATTTGATAAGTGTCGCGCCTAGTTAAGCTTGGAAAAATAACATTAAAAACATACCTGGAACCCTAAACAACCATTTTTTAATGGATGTTTGGTGAAACAACCATTTCTTGAATAAAGATTTGGAATCATGCAACTGAAACAACCATTTAAAAATTGATGTTTAGGGTACCAGGGATATATTATTCTCCCAAATCGTGGTGAAAGTCATGGTGCTTTACCACGGTACGATCCGTAAAAAATCACCAAAAAAACAAATCGAAGTTGTTGTTTGGAATCATCATTCAAAATAACTGGTGAATTTCTTCAACTTATAATGGTTGATTGTTGGTTTGGGCTGGTGGTTTGGATTCCTGGGATCCCCCATTGAAAGGGATTGTCACTTAAGGGCACCCTTAGAATCCCAAACCACCGGGCCCCAAACCAACAATTAACCACTATATAGTTGATTTCTATTTCACCCAAAAAAAACATGTCAAATGCAACCTTAAGACCTAAGCTGTGATATATCAACCAGTTTGGCAGTGCAGAATTTTTGAAAATACCCTCCCAAAGTTTTGACAGGTCGCCCCTGAAAAGTTACCTTCCCAAAAGGAAAATAATCTTCCAACCACCATTTTTCCGGGGCTATATTAAACTTCGGTGGTGTATCAACTGACTGATATCAATAGTTTCACGTTACATAATATAGCTATGAGTCATGAGATATTAAGCCCAACAAAATGGTCCCGTTTTTTTTCACTCCATGAAAGGTTGCATATCCTCATTCTATAAATGTTACCGAAGTGGTTTTGCCCTTTCAAACTATCTAAAATATCCTTCTCAATGAATTATCATCTTTCACCGATCTTAGATTTCAAAACCCTCTTGCTAAACTACCCATGCATGAAAAACTTGACACCAGAGCAATGAATAAAAATGTATTATCGTCACGGATTTCACTGATTATCGAGGATTTCACTGATTATCGTCACGGAGCTCGGTATTTCCCTTCCTGCACAAAGTGGAGATATATATATATAGATATATATATATATGAAACCCAAAGCTTCCGGGAGATTCCAACAGAAAATTGTGGTGGTCTTCCTAGGATGTCATGGAAGCTTACTACTTAGTAAGTTGGGTTGTAACGTAGGGGGCGTACAACCCAACACGGATTGGTTCACCCATGTACTACCGATCATTACTAAGTTGCCATGGACACCCTAAGAATAATCCCTTATATTCAGGTCTTATTTCCTTGAGAGGGAAGGCCATAAAGGAGGGTTACCTTAGATTTTCATGGAAGATCTGGATTTCTGTCATTCAGGTTGGCGGGGGTCGGTCACTGACTGCTATCTTGGCCCAGTTGAAACGATTGAAACGGGGGCCACCCGGAAACAGTTATATATGGACGACTGACCTTGTGAAATAACGTGGAATGAATCACTCTACCCCTGGAAGTCAAGGAAACGACTATTAAAAGATATAGCAACCCCAAGTTTGGATGATCAAAAGTTCCCAAACCTTAAAAAAATAGTCGACTTGGTGAAAACCGATGTTTTCTTAACGGTCGACTTGGACTTCCAGGGTCTAGCTCAAAAAAACTCCAAATTTCAGGGTGTAAAACACTTGGCGCAGCTGGCACTATGATCGGCTGCGTCATGTGCCATAAGTATCCATAGTGCAATCTGGAACTCCAAACAACCAATTCTTTCTGGTTGTTTCAATTAGATGCTGAACCAATTTTTTTGCATATGGGAAATGATTGCTTAGCTAGACATCGGTTGATTTCGTGGCCAGAGGTGGCAATGGTATAGCTGCCTGTTTTCTCCACCGACCTGTGCAGGAAGGCCTCGGGCCTTACCATTCGGCAGGCACGACTAGACTAGGTACATCTAGGACGCTTAAACCTCAATTTATGTTGAACTGCCGAACTGCTACCACCATAGCGTGGATCACCCCAGGTTACGACTGATCCATCTGCCAGAATCGCAGCAAAGGCCTGCTTTGCGGCTTGAATCTGCTGCACACCCCTAAGCTGATCTTGAACTGCCGAACTGACACCACCACAGTCTGCACGACCCCAGGTAACCACGGATCGATCTTCCAGAATCGCAGCAAAGGCCCCCATACGAGAGGCTTGAATCTGTTGCACGCCCTTGAGCTGATCTTGAACTACCGAACTGTCACAACCATGTGATGCATTGCCCCTGGTAACTGCGGATGCATCTGCCAGAATCGCAGCAAAGGCCCCCCATGTGGTTTGAATGTGCTGCACACCTTTGAGCTGATATTGAACTGCCGAATTGTCACCGCCAGCGCCTCTATTACCCCAGGTTNAGAATTGCAGCAAAGGCCTCAGATGCGGCTTGAATCTGCTGCACACCCCTGAGCTGATCTCGAACTTCCGAACTGTCACCGCCACTGTCTCGATCACCCCAAGTAACGACAGATCCATCTTCCAGAATCGCAGCAAAGGCCGTACATGTGGCTTGAATTTGCTGCACATTGCTGAGCTGATATTGAACTGCCGAACTGTCACCGCCAGCGCCTCTATTACCCCAGGTTACCACGGATCCATCTGCCAGAATCGCAGCAAAGGCCGACCCTGTGGCTTGAATTTGCTGCACACCCCTGAACTGATCTCGGACTGCGGAACTGTCACCGCCAAAGCCTGCATCACCCCAGGTAACAACTGCACTATCTCCATGACACCACAAGGCAAAGGCAGCTCGTGATGCTGCCAGTTGTGGTTGAAGTACCACAGCTGTAAGGCACTCTCCATCCTCTATCTGTGCTTCTTCTAAGGTTTTCTCAGGATCGTCTAGGACTCGATTCTTGGCAGTGATAAATCTCAGGTACTTTCTCCCAAAGGCTCGTTGGGTCTTTGTCCCTAACTCTTGAACTGTGGAAGAAGGCATAAGTGACAGAAGTTCAGCATGCCCGTTCGGCAAAACTACATTTATTTGAATCATCTGCGACATCCTCAGAATCTTGATGGCTCTTCAAAACATCAAGGAGAATCTTTGCATACTTTTGAACCCTTGGGCCAAGTTTGACAATCAAACTAACTCCGTGAATCTTTACAAGTATTTCCCTATGAATAATAGCCGCCCAGGAAGTCAAAGTCCATCAAAAGAACTAGTTCCCTGGAAGTGTTGATGAAGAATCCTTCCTAAAACAATGGTCTTTAAACCGAAAGGTCAAACACGAAGAATATTTTTTCGACTCTCGGGGATGTTTAGTAGTTACCTGATCTTCAGCTTACTGTAAATATAAATCCTCTGAGATAGAGCCCGGACATCCAGCTTGGCAAGTTATCTCCGTATTTCTGCTCCGACTTTGCAAAATACTTTGGTTTCCCGGATCAAACACAGCACCTCCACTAGCGCGGTCCATGAGAATGGCAAAATACTTCTCCTGGGCAGGCCGTGATCATGTTCATCCATTCATTCATATCCGACTAATTCAAACTAAACAATGCCCAAAAACTGGTGCCTTACTGTTGCCGGATGGCGGAGAACTGCTCCGTGTTTGAAACTTTCTATAATTGAAGTCACAACCCGAAATTTCTTGCAATCCTACAAAATAGGATCATCATAATCATATCTCCACACACAAATGCAACAACACATCTTCCTATTGCGTTCGCGCTACAACCCAAGTGGTATGAGCCGTGCATGTGGGAAAAATCGCCTCTCAAAAGCGTGCTTCGATGCACAAATTTGATACGGCATGCATTGATCATTAGCAACCACAAATGACTTTCATGGCCAGTTTTAGCCATGGTTCATCTTTGATGGAGACCTTCTCTGCGAGCAGCACCCTGAAACACCAGCATTGAACAGCGTCTTGCACTGCAGGGTTTTTTGGCTTCTTGGATGGCAGAATCACAAAATAGCATGAACTGGCATTTCAGAAAAGGAGGCCTCATGGCCTAAAGGCCAAATCAAGTACAGTACCATAGTGAACCTTCCATCCTTCGTTTTTCACTTTTTTTGTATCGTGAATTTATTATGTAGTATTCTGAATTATGTGTACGTCCACATATTTTTTTCAATGTACACACAGTAATGCTGACGTCCAGCAATGATTTCCCACGGATCTTCAATAGTCCAATAGAGAAACATCTTCTCATTTTCTCAGGGACATTTTGTGTCTTGCACACAGCAGCTGCTCACCAACACCACATCCGGTCAGCTTAAGGCCCAGTGACGTGTTGTTTGGCTTTCCCTCTTCACCAGTCTGCTTGGTAATCAGCCTGTGAAGGTTCACTTTCTGCTTGTTTCAGACCTCTTAGAATCTGAGTTGGTACAAATGCAAAGAAACAAGAAAACAAAGAGTGCAGTCAAGAGACGTCTTGCCCAACATCTTATCAGCGATTTCCTTAACCTTGTCCTTGGGCACGATGTGAACGCCTCCCTGGAAGTTGTTCTCCTGCCAGTGCATCAGTAGTTTGTCAGGTTTAAGCACCTGGATTTTCTTTGTCATGTCTTGAGTTGCCAATCATTTTACATCACACTGCAGGGTGGGAACCAAAGGGCACGAGTCTCACAGACTATAAAGAAGCAACCAACCTTTGTCCTCAAAAAATTGCGCCCTTAAAAAATCACGATCGTCAAAATAAACAAATAAATAACTTCAAGGCGTTTAACCTCCAGAATGTCTCTGAGCTCCTTGAAGTAGCCCAAGCCTCGTCCACCGGCCAAGACCTGTGCCTTCACCTCAGGGTGCAAAGTCAAGTCGTTGTGAGCCAAGACAAAATGACTTGGAAGTAGCATGAACATAACATGAACATATGTACCATTCAACATCAGCAACATATATGAACGAAGTAATGGAAAATGCACGAATGGTGCTGGCATCTCTGATTATCCTGAAAAAAACACTCGAAAACAGCCTCACACTTGTCCCTTCTTGCACCTGTCACCTCATCCCGAGCTCATCATAAATTCAGAGCCGACAGAACAAAACATTCTGGCGCACCTAGTATTGACAAAACATCTTTATGGAAATAATATGAAACAATATAGTCTTGAGAAAACATCCACGTATCACAGAGTACAATGTATACAATGAATATCAATGAATAAAACACGCAAAAGCCACAAGACTCCGTTACTAATTATTCAGAGTTCGACAAAGTGTGTAAGGTCTCTTTAAAAATATTGATTCTGTGTACTGAATGCACGAGCATTAAATGGCTGAAATAACCACAGTGCTATGCAAAATAATTAAAGCGCCATTAACATGCTAGAACTAGTAAAATTAAATGCTTCAAATATCAATGATAAGTAGAAAAAGAAAAGTTGAAACTGCTACATCATGTTCAATGTTTTATCCATGTTCTACATGTGAGTTGTTGTCATTTCCTTTGCCATCAAAGGCACCACGACTTCATCTCCTGGCATCTCAGAGGCCTTAGCCACAGCCTCTTCGGGGCTGAAGGCCGGGAGATTCTTGGGCACGCCCACGCCGAACCTCAGCAATTGCGGGAGGAAGTTTAGTTGAATCTTCGACTCAACTGGGAGATACTGAGATGGGAGGAAGACCTCTCTCGCTGTTGTGATGAGTCTTGGAAGTTTTGCAGGGATGATGGGTGATTGATCCTATTTCTTTTGGGTCAATGTCCACAGGAATCCAATAGATTCAATAGATACTAGATACTGATAGTAGCCGTCGCCTGATTTTCATATAGTTTCTGCCGCTCCTTCCTACCGCACATCGCCGAAGGGCTTCTGAAAGATCTGCTGCGCCTGGCGATGGTGCAAGAGTCGAGATTGGAAACAACTTCCCGGGCAGTGAACTCTCGAGTACTATTTCTGCAGTCAACTACTTCAGAAAAGAGAATTGAGATCCTATATGAACCAGGAGACCGAGCCCTCAACATTCAATTTTTTCTTCAATATGTTGAGGATCTTCACAATTTCACAATATTTCGAAATCAATCGAAAATTCATAAACATCTCATGTTTTTGATGCCCTTGTGATTCATGTTTCAGACTATGCTTGACCCAGCCCCACCTGATACTCATGCAAGTTCAAGAATCTTCGTTGCACAGCAGCTGCAGCGGGTGGAACCAAACCATGACGCATGCCACGGCACAGGGCTGGTGCGAGGGATGACCTGGTCAAAGACCTCGGCTTTGGGATGGTCAGGCTTTCATGGTTCTTCAACCAACTTGTCTGTCAAGTACAGTACCCTAGCAATTCCCACAGATTCCTTGCTGTATACTGGTAAGTGGGGATGCATTTTGGATGCTCTTGGGAGGTCCGGGAAGGAAAAGAGTCAGTTCATGATCGGTGGCAACTCAAAGAGCAAGGCAACATTGATTTGCCCGGTGGTTCTCACAATGCAGAATCTCCAGCCGAACGCCGACTCTTGTTAAAACTGTCAAAAAATTCAAAGACTCTAAATTATATAAAGCCACTGACACACTACCAACAGTGCAATCGGCACTCAACACATCTATAAGCAAGCTCTTCGGTCCAAGTTGCATGGCCGATAGGGTTCAGGGCTCAAAAAAAGGCGCGGCGTTTGAGCTGCTTTCACCAGCTGCAAAAATAAAGTGTTGCTTAGGCAAAGTTTCAATATAAGGATAGTTCATGATAGTTTGTGGTGATAAAAGAAATGAAGGAGAACTATCAATTTGGCTTGACTTCCCATTTACCTTCCAGGAGAAACAAACTTTGACTTGACAAGTACAATTTGTGCGAGCATGAAATATCTTGAATCTCATACGCATGTTGGCTACTTCAAACATCTTCAAACCTGCCCCGGTTGGTGTGGCATCTTGAACCCTCCCAAATGTGGCCTGGCAGTTGGCGGACAGTCCGCGCCACCTAACACTCAAATAACCGAGCTGTCGTTTCGTTGCTAAGCAGCTGGCAACATGTTCATCTTGCAACATCAGGCTTCATGCATAGCATGCCTGCACCAACATAGCCAGACATAAAGGGAGAGAATTCCTGCATAAGTAAGTAATAGTAAGTATTTTCTTAGTGTCTTGAAGTATTTCGCGTTGTCTGCGGTTGTGGAAAGCACATTGCAGTTTGAATCGTCCGTCTCGACAACACAAGAGCTGCTTTTGCAGCAGTTATCAAACACATTTGCCAGTTGGGGCCCACTACGTCAATTCAGAAACCTGACATACAGTGACATACTATAACTTTTTCTTTTAGATTGTTTCAACCACTGTCCTGTTCGCCAAACCTTTGCAGCTATTGGAGCCAATCGATGTAGCTGCAGGTGCGATCTTTCTTAACAGCCCTAATCGAGGACTGGGATCATCTCACCATGGCACCTCATGATGACCTTCTCAAGCTCAATCCTCAAAATGTATGAACGATTAATTGCGCAGTGGTGCATACATCTGCCATGATCCGCATTTTTTTCTTCGCAGTTTCACGGGGTTGGCTTCGAACCCATTCAACGATCTGCTGTCGAAGACCTGTGCGCAGCGTGATGATTTTGGATGATGGGATGAGAGGCCAAGAACTTGCCACTGTGAAGATTCCGAAGGATATCTACCCTGCACCGCGCATGATGTATTTGTGTATCGGATCCTCAATATAGACTCCAAAACAATAAACACTCCGTATTGACAAAGATATAATGATATTATGAAAGGAATCATATCATATCCACTTGAATTTTATATGTTTGGGATAGCTGCGATAGCATATTACATTCAAATTCAAAGCTACCAAATTCTGCAAACAAGGTTTCTCCTCCATCGGCACTTTCCAACCTGAATCTCGATGGCAATCCTCGAAGGCGAAAGTCAATCCAAAACGTGGATCTCCTGCAGGTCTGTGATGGACGCGTCACACCCTTCCCCCCTGATGACCTAAAGGTGTCCATCTCCTGTGACTTGAGAGGGATGCCAAGAAATTGGATGTATCAAACTCAGCAAGTTTGAGTCCATACAGTACCTTTTTGTCAACTGTGTCAAGATACGTAAACTATGGGAATTCCACTTCAAAGATTGCAAGAAGAATGCGGTGCATGCGCATTATAAATGATGAGTCAACGAATAAAGTTTCTTCGAATTCTTTCAAATTTGGCAAATTGAATCCATGCACGGACGAAGGTATCCAGCTATCAACATCGATGGGATTTGAAGAGAGTCCTTCTGCCAATGCACGTTGAAGCACTGCGCGCTCGTAGTGTCGCCCGTCCGGCGCCTTCATGGGGTCTACAAGGAGCCTGCATCTTGTGAGAACTGAGGATCAGCAAAGGTACATTTCTTGGAAAGGCTTAGGGAAATTGAACAAAGATCTACGAAACTCACTTTCACAAAAGCGAATGACAGGTGAGCAGTGATCATGTCAGTGGCTCAAAACAATGTACAAGTAGTATCATAAATGTCAGTGAATTGAACTATTTCACCAACCTCGAAGACTTGAAACAATGTCGGGGGGATTCCCAAATTTCCCTTTAACCTCGAATTGGGTAACAGCCAAAACGCAAAACGCCAAAATATATCAAAATATCAGAAAATACATCTTCACTTCACCAGCAACTGGGAAATTCCACCCTTTTTAGGAATTTTGGTAGAGCCTTCGCACCCGGATTTAACAGGATATAAGTTTCAAAAACCAAGGAATCATCAAGTTAGCGTAGAAAATGCCAACTTGGAAATTTCTACTAAAGCTTGAAAAACGTTCAGGTGCCTGCCATCCAAACTGCAGCAAAAGATTTCGGGTACCGCGCCCAACTTCTCGCGAAGGCCGCGCCCCCTTGCTGCATCCGGCGGAGCTGCAGACGGCGGTGGGCCCGACCTGGGTCTGCCATTGGGGGGGTCCAGTGGATCGAATCACTCGTAGCAAATGATGACAAATAAGTGTAAAATCATATAATAT
>DF244927.1:0-22182 GCA_000507305.1 Breviolum minutum Mf 1.05b.01 | reverse complement strand
AGAAAAAAACAGAAAAAAACAAAATCAACTAATCCTATTCCAGAATTAAATAGTGAGTTGCAAACACTAGTGTGTTGCAAATGATTTTCACTATGTCCTGCATATCTTACTATTTCATCATTGGCATTTGTGTTGTCAGGTTTTTTTTCATTTGTTCTTAGTATCAGTGTTTGGTATACAAAGGCAGCAACTATTCCTCAACAACCACTGGTTCCAACCTGCCAAAAAAAGCCTTAGGCCTCACTAGGTGAGGTTTGCAACAAGAAGTTTCATCATCCTCACTGTCTAACATCATGGCTGGTCAGCCGTAATAGCCCCTCAATAAGGCTTTAATAGCCGGTCTTAAGGGAAACCAATGGTGAATATATAAGCCCTTGAGAAGGCCTTATGTCTGGGGGGGGTGGTATGTTAGGATGGGGGGGTTGGTTGGTTGACCAGCCATTATAACAACATTCCCCCCTTTTGAAACAAGTTACACTCCCTGAAACTAACAGTTCCGCCCTCCAAAGACGCGAACTCCCGAAAGGAGAAATTTCATCTTCCAAACCATCCATTTTCAGGTGCGAGCTGTTTTTTGTTCAGGCAGGGTACCCCTAAGCCTAGAATCAAAAATGAAACAACTAGCCAAACCAAATATCTCTTCCTCAACAATTTTCATGAAGAAAGAATCCTGGCAATCCAACTTCCACCACGAAACCAGCTTGGCAGGCAGTTTTGATGAACGATGATTCTACCCAAAAGGTGTTCCATCAGGATTTCTACTTCATCAACAACACTTAGCGCTTCCAACCAAATGGGCGTTTCCTTAAATGGTGGTACCCCCATTTCACACCCCAAGTGCTGATCATTTTTAGTAGGAAAACGACCATGGTTGTTGGGTAAACCTACCATTTTAGGAAACCCCCAAATAAAGAAACGGCTTTTAGTGTCCCCCATGTAAATGGAGAGAAAGAAACGCTTTGCAACTGTGTGATCTTTCAAGACCAAGGTTTTCCTGCGAAATCCACCAAACATGCCTCTCCTTTTAGAAGGCTGTTTTGTTCTGCTGTTTTTTGGAGGCCAGATTCAAGACCTGCAACCGAAGTGCAGGCAATGGCGCGGCTGCAATGCCATTTGGTTGTGAACGACTACCACCGCGTGTTGCCTCCACAAACACCGTGCCAGTCACAGACTGTGCAGCCGCAGAACCCGCTGCTTGGATCCGAAAATCTTCATCGTATGTCGCCAGGTGGTCGCCTTGATTTGTTCGACAACGGCCATTTTGCCTTTGCCAAATTGCAGCCCATCTATAAGCCGGCAAAGGCCCCGTCATATCCCGAAATTCCTGCCACCAGTTGCCCCTTAAAAGGTGAGGCCTGATTGTTCACTCCCTTCGAGAGGAACATATCAATGATCTTTCCAGCTTGGAAATGATAAAAATTGACCTTTCTGAAATCTGCCTTGGGCCCTTGGAACGGGGAAGTACAACCATAAATGGCTTGCAAGTCCTATTTTTCGCTATGTAAAAAGGCGGGATATATATATACCTTTGTTGGTGCGGGCCGCCATGTTGGCGGGTCAATAGAGATTTGTAGCTGGGCACCCTTAAACTGTTGATTCTTTTCATAAAACCGTTACTAGTTGGTGGTTGAGTTTCAACCCAAGTTGAAAAATATGCGCAAGTCAAAATGCATGCATCTTCTTCCCCAATTTTAGGGATGAAAATTGAAACTATTTGAGTTTCTACCACCTAAGTTACCTACACCTCCCTAAAACTAACCACTTAGTCCACTTCACCCCTCAAAATGGATCAGCCAAACTCCCAGTCCTAACCAACCGTCTCCTAAGGTTGCAATCAAGTTTTAAGGGGTTGTAGCTGTTGGTCTGAGTGTATTGGATTATTGGCCTGGCCTAAGTACCAAAAAGGAAAATACCTTAAGGTCAAGAAAGATGGCACAGATACCAACTGGCAGGTTAGCAAAGGGTCAATATAAACCAATATGTAGGGACTGTGCCATGTACTTTTCTCCTACTGTACCCCCTGAAGTTTCAAAGTTTCGCCCCCCAAAAAAAGGGAAACCATTTTCAAAAGGGAAAAATCGGATCGGACCTTCCAGTCCCATCATTTTTTTTCATAGGATATTCGTTAGTTTTCGGGGGAGTAAACCAACTGACTCCTCCGAGTCGAGATCCGAGTTCGGGCGCACCCTGAGAGATTGCGCCGCCATGGTTTTTGCAGGTCCAGATTCCGCCCTTGGCGCAGTTGAAATAGACGATGTTGCAAAATGTGGCAAATGTTTGAAGCGATATTTTGGACTGGATGACTTTCAGTACCAATCAACCACGTGCCAGAAAAATGACTCCTATCACTATCCCATGCCATCTAAGTATACTAATTGGTTATTAGGGATGCTAGTGACATTTCCCTTATACCAATGCACGAACCATGAAAAGCCTACCCTCTGCTAAAAGCATTGAAAATGTTTCGACAATCTGTTGAACCTGATGCGTTTTCCCATAGAAACGGCGGGGATTGTCCCCTTCTACAACAGGTTCAGTTCTACTATTTCAACTCCACCACACCAGAAACTCTTGAAATTGAAGATGTATTCCCGAGAATCAACAACACGATTGACTGTGGAATGAGATCCCCCTTCCGTTCCACTACTTTTTACCAAAAAAATCTCCCCGGACCAAAGTCGCAAAAAAAAAAACAACACACAAAAACATACAAAAAAGTAAGAGCCAGGTGATTCAAAGTGACCTTTTGATCCCCTAGTTGGAGGTCACTTAAACCCTTAAAAGGGTCACTTAACCATCCCCAGAAGGTCACTTTGAATTACCAGAGCTTTTGCATGCATCAAAATCTCTTTGCGTTTCTTTTACATCAGCTCAGATCAGTAGGTTGCTTGCTACCCCGTTTAACGAGTATTGGTGTTCCGGATTGAAGGGGGTCCAATTGATACGGAATTGCTTGCTTCATTGACACGATTTCCTTCCTCAAACTACACACCACTCCCTGCCACAAAGGGGAAAATTCCTTTTCAAACCATTTTGACTTGCAGGTGCTATGTTAGTTTTTTGGGGAGGGTAAGATTCATCATGTACAACTGATCCTCCATGCCCTCAACTCCCCTCAGAAACCTCCTGTGTCTTCCGAACCGCTGGAAGCGCCGGAATTTTCCAACAAAAAAAGATCCACGCGGCGGTTTTTTCCCGCCCGGGGGCAACCCAACAACCCACCGCCCCGCGTAACCAATGCTGATGGTGAGCCGATATCAGAGTCAAACTCAAACGTCGATGATATTGGAAGTCTGGGGGACGGCCCGCCTTCTTAGGTGCTCACGAAGGGACAATGATGACTAGTAAACCCTGAATCAGGCCCAATTTCATTGGGAGGTACCCTTAGATTCCCATGACATATATTATGGATCATGAAGGAACTTAGTATGCCTCCATCATCCAACTGGGCCAAGATTAATGCTGGCGAGTTGATGTTTAGATGAGATAATACAAAGATATACATCAAGGATGACTAAGGATGACTACATATGTAAAACCATGGGCCCCCCGAACCTACATGTTTAGAGGTGTTTATGGTAAATAACCTGGTTTTTAGGTGGCCAAAACCTTTATTCTTATGGTTTTGGGGGCTCATGGAAATCATATTATACAATCAAATATAACCAAAAGCCTGTGTGGCCAGCGTCTTCCTGAATATGCTCGGGGTGTGTTATCGTCTGGTGCAAAAAAATGCAGGTTTAATCAATCTTAATATGTTGATGGACCCAACCTCCTACTACTTCATGTATATCATAGAGCTTTATATTTTCTTGCGTGTCGCACGCCCTCCATGTTTGATCACATTCAACTATACCTTTTGCAGGCTCAACGTCACTGAATTTCAACACTGGCCCAACCAGAAAAACCCAAGTTTCTCATTTGAGCCACGATCAAAAAAAACAGAAGTCCCTTACCTTCCATTGAAAGCCTGGTTGTTCAATGACGGGATCCTTATGTCATGGCTTATTGAAAAAATTCCACATAACTGGGTCAGAAAAAAACATTCCCAACAAATTTCCCAACAAATCCATACAAATCCCCTAAACCAAATCAGGGAGCCCTTTGTTTTCAATGAAATCCTGATTTTCAGGTCATAAATTTTTCCGTTACGGAAAAAAAAATGGACAAACCATATCCTTAGAGCTCCAAATAAATCCATCCAAAGCAACTTGGCTAAGTTGTTTCAAAATGCAAAATGCCCTCCTTTTGTGAAACTAACTAAGGCGAGGTGGAAATTTCCCCCCTAAAAAATGATGGATGCTTGGAATACAAGCCTTTCCTAGTTGGTGGTTGAACCAACCCAGTTGAAAAATATGAGTCAAAATGGGAATCTTCCCCAAATAGGGGTGAAAATAAAAAATATTTGAAACCACCAACCAGTATACTTTCCTATTGCGGAGGCCTGTTTTCAGGGGCGAGCTGTTTTTTTTTCAGGGAATGTATGATTATTTGTAGTCACCCTGGTTTCTATCACATCTGGAGGCAAGAAAACGCCCACGAAGCTGATTCAACACCCTAGCTTTAAAAATATTTTTTTTTCCACCCCTTTTTGCTTCAAACTGAAGTTCCGGAAGAAAAAACACCAAAAATACCCAGTAGCCAAGTGACTTTCTGGCTATCATTTTGGAAAATAACATGTTTCCCCTTTTTAGTGGTAAAATCTGCTGTTTCCAAACCCTTAGGGGGAGGTTATTATCATCGCTCCTTCAAATCCCTTCTACCCACCCTATGGCGTTTCTTGGGGGAATTTCTTTGGCTCCATATACCCAGACCCCTTGGCTCAACTCGCTATAACCGCCAACCCCTCGGTTGTTGCACCTTGGCCCAGTTGCGATGCAAATCGCCCAAACGCGTCACTTCCGCACCTCTCAACTGCAACATTGGCCTCTCAACATCGATCGACGACGAGGTGAAGGGTTACCACCAACGGCTGTAAGGGTTACACCACCGCGTTGCTTCCGTGGCGGGCATTTTTCACGTGTGTTTTTTGTTCGGCCGTTTTTATTTTTTCTCCGAAACGGGGGTTGGGGTTGGAAAACATCGAGGATCACACCAACGTTTCTTAGGCGCTTCGGGTCCCCGGGGTCCCCTTGTTCTTTTTGGGAGGGGAGTTGGGGTGATTTTTCTTTGGTTGAAATTCCAAACCAGTTTGTGATTTCAAAAAACAAAAATGTTGAAGGCATCTTGGAGGGGAAGGTTATATCAAATCCGCTGTGTTGCAATTCTTCCGTGTCAACTTGTCTTGTTGGGAAGATTCGACATAGGCATGGGTGTGGATGTTCTATCGCCTATCATCACTTTAGGGATTGAGAATATGTACACCCATGAAGTTTTGAAACACGGATACCCAAAATATGTGTTTTTTCAATGAAAATACCTTTCTTCCAACAATCATTTTCAGTGTCTTTTTGTGCAAAAACTTCCCGACTTCTGAATTCATACATTGCATCGAACCCGGGACAAAAGCAATGGCGTTTGAGAAAAGCTGGGCATGTTCAAATCACAAAGAGGTGGATACAAACCCCATGGATTTTTTCCCGCCCCTTTTAGAGTGATATTTAAAACCCTCCCAAAAATGGTGACATACCCATGTAACCATGTTATCACTCTTCAAAAAACAAAAAAACAAAGTTCTAAAAAAGAATCAACCACCATTTACCAACAATTGACCAACAAGTATCGATCATTCCAAACCACTTTAAAGAAAGAAAGATTAACCACCAATTGCTTAACATCCTCTTCATTTTTGCTATTCTCTCCTTCTTCGCTACTGGTTCCCATAAAATCTCCCCCGAAACCTATCGTTTACCAAACGTGAGAGTCGTCAAGGAACTTGAACAAGAGGCAAGGGAGTGTGCTTTACTAAAGGTTGGGGAGGTCGGGAGTGTAAAATGCACAGTGAAAATTGAGGCACTTGTAAAAATCCAGATTTTTTGGGTGGGTTGGAAATTCAACTTTCCCAGCCTGATGTGTGTTGACGTTCACGGTGTGTTTTTTTCTTGACATGATGCCACCTACAAAAATGGTTGCACACAAAGGAGGTTTCCAATCTTGGAAGGTTACAAAAATCCCTATGGGCCGCCTAGATCACAGATGTCCAAGTACTCAAGAAACCTACTTCAAAAATCCTTACAGTAGCAACTATGTCAGATTTCATCCATTTTCTGTCTACTGGTGATCACCAGCTCAGTTTTTTGGCATTTCACAACCAAAAGTGTGTTCTCACATGCTCTCACCATCATCAAATACATCTTCAAAACTTCACTAATTGATAATTTCAACCCATTTGAAAA
Organism: Breviolum minutum Mf 1.05b.01; assembly: GCA_000507305.1. NCBI lineage: Eukaryota > Dinophyceae > Suessiales > Symbiodiniaceae > Breviolum > Breviolum minutum. The sequence continues at coordinate 15,847 of DF244927.1, read as the reverse complement.
ATATGTTCGTCCAATTGGATCATTTCCCCCAAGGTTTGGGGTGAAAATAACAAATATGTGAGTTGCCACCATCTAGTTCACCTTTTTGGCCGATTTTTTCATGTTCATCATCCACAACGGTCCCAACACTGGTATCCAACCTGGAATTTGATTCCTTCGAATTGAGGAAAACTTGTGCCTTCGGCGGTGCCATGTTTTTGTGTGTGTTTTTTTCCCGGTTGAAGAAAGGGGGGAGACCTCCACCAAAGAAGCAAGTACGCATCCCACAGCTACACAACACAGTCACACTCAATTTTGATGTCATCATGGCAAATCCACGCACGGAAATGGCCACCCTGCCCTCGTTATTGTGGAAATTTTCAAGCAGGGACGGTGGTTACGGCCAATCGAAATTCACGACTACGACTTGGGCCAAGCCGGAAATTCATACCAAGTTTGACGTTTCTCAATGGCAGCAGTCGCACAATGTTTTGATTCATAACTTATGAATTCATAACCATTGCTTCTGCAAAGAACAACTAGTTGGTGGTTTCAACCCATCTGAAAAATATTTCCCCAGGTAGGGGTATGGACGAAAAAAATATTTGAAACCACCACGTAGACAAGTTGCCAATCTTCTGGGGGAAAATGTTGCGTATCTTCAACGACTGCCAAAGAATTTCTTCTACAAAAACAAAAAACAAGTTGCCATTCACTTGGACAACTGAGTTCCACAATATATAGTCAACCCACATGGCTAGCAAGTTTGAAACCAAAACCACATGTGTGTTTCCAATGAACTGGAGCTTAATGGGTCCCCCCAAAATGAATAAGTTAATGATCACTTGCTCAATCCCAAACAAAAACAAAGCTTTGTACCCCAAAAACGCTGCGTTTTACATAAGGCACCTCGGGCACCGACAGCGCGTGGACACCATAGAGGGAACCTGGGTCAAAAGTGGTGCAGCATAACGGGCTGGTTCTGCTTCATATATGTAAACGATACATATAGAATATTCACAATATATGTTGGACTTTCTGGGTACAAAGTTGTGCTTTACAAAAGTGCTTGGCCTTTCAAAGACCAAAAAACACCATTCTCAGCAGACGATCCTTCCTGGTGGTTCAAAGTTGTTCAACGATTCGAGGATCCATGCCATGAGCGGCTCCGATATCACGGTCAATGACAATTAGGAAAGCAAACATACTCGAGCCTCGGATCGCGCACATAAACTGCAAGCGCGCAAATTGCGCAAATTGCTGCCACACTGCAGAACCAAGGAATTTCTTCATGCAAGTAGATACAGTAGCCAAGATATATACCAAAAGTGCTTGCAGCTCCTTCTGGGCTGTAGTATGGGCGTACCCGCTCGCACCCCTTTTTTGAGAAGCTCCTGACCCTCGAGCAAAGACACACAGTGCTGGCATAAGCTGCAGAAAGACACGCACAGTGCGACTTCCTGTAAGGATGCCAAAATGCAGCAGCATTTGACCACAGTTGGACCGGCAAATGCTACAGAATAGCCTGCTGCTATCACTTTCTTTGACGCAATGACTAAAAGCGCTGCTGTGCACCAGTGCATCCCTTACAAATCCAAGTTTTCTCCCATAATCATGGAAATGGACAATTGAACACCGTACTTCATGCCTACATCTTAAAGGGATCCATTTTAACCTACCCTAAGGATCATTGGACCCTCAAAATCCTGTCTATTTTTCGGACCAAAACACCCCTGGTATACAGGTTCAAACCCTTCCATTGGAGGGTCCAAGATCCATAGGGTACAAAACAAAATGAAAACTAAATCTTGTTTTGTGATCCAATATTTTTTTCAGCAAGTTACGAAAAAAATCCCAAGAATTCCGAAAAAAACCTGAATGATTCCTTTCAACATTTTGCCGGGGGATTCCGAGGATTCCTTGATTGAAAAAAAACAACATGGTGCCTAAGGGGGGTGACCCACCAGCGTTGAGGCCATGATTTGCCCAGAAGGACTTGTGGAAGGTTCAGAGTCATCATTTCGGCCCCCCTGAATAAGCTCTTTTTGATGACCCTACAATCCGAAAAAAAAAAAAATCTTAGAGACCAAGGTGATTCAGCCGCCGTGACCAAACTTGATCCCCAAACGTTGGGTTGGTCACGTAAAAACAACCTTTGAAAGGGTCATTTAACCATCCCTCAAAAAGGGAACTTTCGCAGAATTGCCAGGGACATATTCCATTTTCCACTTCCAAATTTCATTTTAACAAAATGTCTCTGTTCAAAGTCAGTCACTCCAACCCCACAAAAAACCAACCGCTGAAACCGCTTCCATCTCTCAGCTTGGGCTGGGCTTCCCGGACTGTAACTCAGTCGAGCATAGGTGAAAATGATTTCCATGATTGGCATGCCTTCAGGTCCTCAAGGTCTCATCCAGAGATGACGACTGGGAGGAGGATCCCAGGACTTGGTGAAAAGTGACAAAACCCTCCCTGAAACGAACAGCAAAAGTTTCCCCTAAAAATAGGCCTGGACCCAAAAGGAAACGACTCTTCCAACCATCCATCCATTTTCAGGTGCTATGTTAGTTTCGCGGAAGGTAATACCCATGCTTATTATTTTTCATAAGTAGGGTTGTGGGACCCCTTCCAAATGGCCGAACTTCATGGCTTATTTTCATGGGGGTGATCCGATCACCACTAAACCCACCAGTGAAATTCCAATAAATGCTGGTTGGTTAAGAAGGGATCCTTATGCCATGGCTTATGATAGAATCCATATACAACTGGGTAGGAAATGTCATCCCCTATATAATCCAACCAGCAGTGGGTTGTGATCACAAATCCACGTGGAGATGATGGTATACACTCCGGTACACTAACCATAGCTGGCTCAAAAATCACCCAACTTTTTCATAGGAGATACATCAACTCAAATGGTTTACATCAACTCAAGTGGTTTGGTTTTTTTCCAAAATCAGCGTCTTTAGATGTTGGAAATCCCTTTTCCAGATTTGGGTTCCCCCCATGGATTTTCAGCTTCCATTCGTGAAAAACTTGGGGTCAAGCATCCCTCCCGTTGCAGCAGCCAAGGTTCGCCCCTGAAAATTGGCCAAAATCCCCCCAAAAGGAAAGAAAGAAACCTCGTCTCCCAAGCCACCCATGGCTTTCAGGGGCTAACCGGATGGCTTTCAGGGGTCAACCGGATGGGTCTTCAGGGCCAACCGGATGGCCTTGCTGCTAGTTTCAAGCAGTAAAAAATCGATTCGGTTTTCTGCGCCTAGAAATTGCCCATTTTACACCAAGGTTAGGATCAGTGGGTTATAACCTCAACATATCCCTTTTAGAAGTAGGGTATAACTAACCCATTTGATCCAATCACCTTGGATCCTAACAAACAAACCCTTCCCGGGACATCCTTTAGTACCGGACCAACCACTCCAACCATACCAACCCACTCCCCATGTGTTTCTCCACCTAAAGGTGCTCGCAGCAATGGCAAATCCAACATCCAGGTCGTCTGCCTCACTGCGTCGGATTCGGGAGCCTTAGATGTACACCTGCCATTGAAGCCTTGAATGGTTGGGTTGGTTCCAAAAGGTCGGGTTGTCTACTTGGAGGATAATCCCAGGACTTGTAAGTTTTTGAATAACCATGAATTAGGAAGTCCTTTTAAGGATCGGGTTGTTCCTCTTCCATGGCTTTTAAATGGGGGGTGATACTAACCACTTACAAGTCCTGTGAGAAAAAAATCGTTATGTTTCATGGCATGGATGCTTTTTTTGGGGAACAATGTAGCCCTGCCCCCCCAACTGAGAAAAAAGCGGTCGAAAATTCGTTACGAGTCATTTCTGAACTGCTGAAAAGTCGAGAAGCAAGGCTCCCCTCCATTGCTCTCAAGCATTAACAACGCCTTCCAACAAAACCCTTCTCAAGAAAAGTGGGTTGATAAATTTGGCTTACAAATTCTACCGAACTATTCATGTTTGAATCTGCCACCCCCCTTTTTTCCTTTAAAAAATGCCACCGGGATCTCATGAAAGTTACTGAATATAACCTGCAGGCTTTTAGGTTATCATTTCAATGGAAATTCCTGGACACATCCGGGAGAAGGGAAGCTTTCGCACTGCCTAACCTCTTGAATTAGGGTTTTTGGTCCTTAATCTCATTGTTCTCAGCACTCTACAGTATCACAGTTTTCTTGTGCCCCTTTTGGGGCAATAAGAAACGGACTAGGACTCTTTGACACATTCATTTCTAGGGGTTCGATTTTACACATGGTTTTCCACCCTTTTTATCATTTTTTTGTAAAGAGTTCCCAACTTCTCCAAACTCCCCCCAAGTAAACTTTCAAATCCTAGCACCTGAAAAAAATTAGGGGGGCCCCGACCCCGAAAAAATTCCAGCAGAAATTCCGAAGTTGGCCAAGTCATGATTTTTCTCAAGTTCCAACCGTTCGTTCGCTTTTCCGAGTGGTTTTTGTTGGGGTTCACCAAAGGTCTGTCAGTGCCGCCTACTAGCACCGACCACTGCCAAGGCATTCGCCAGCTCCTCGGGCACGAACCTGGAAGCAATTTCCCCACGAAGGGTCCCGGAGCTTGGGGGGAGGTTTTTGTTGGCTCCGAAGTGAAGGATTTTTTCATGCAAAATTTTGGGATGAAAATTTCTATCCCTTCAAGGGAATGGAATCAACATATCAAAAACCTTCGGGAATTGGGAACAAAAACTATCTCCAAACATGCCTTGGATGGGGGTTAGTTATCTGGAAGGGAGGTGGTGATTGAACCACCCATCTCTAAACCTTACTTTTTCCTTTTGATCCGAGGCATTGCACCCTTAAATATCTTGTTCAGATGCACCTTTATACATCTATATCTATATATTATATCTAGAATCTAGATAAAAATGATGACCTTTTAAGGAGAGACTATTTCTGTCTGGCGGTTGGAACTTCATCGGTGGGTTATTTGTTGGTTTTGTCTTTCGTGGCGTGTCTTCATGGTTCAACAGTCCATCACTTGACCCCGCGACTCGGAGCGGAATGTCAAAAACCAAAGCAACGGTTTTGTTTAACAGCCCGAGTGAAGAGACTGAAGATGGTGAAGACGCTTCCGAAAAATCGGTGTTTCCTTGACAGAAAGCTTAAGGGTGAATCTACTGTACATTAAGGGACCCCTCACTTCATCCCATCTTCCAGGGTTTCTTAAAGGAAAGCTTGATGTAAAACTCAGTCAGTGAGCGTTCCCCAAAATTTTCCCATCAAATTCATGCCTCCAAAAAAAACACATCTCATCCGAAAAAAAAATCGAACGAAAAATTGGAGTACCTTCAAACTTCTCACTCTGAGTCTAAAAACTTTAACAAATGAAAAACTCAAAACACTTGCACCAAAAAATGTCTGTCCGACACCCACACAGTTTGGTCTTAGAACTTCCAGAGAAAAAATAAAAGCTAAAATCTAAACACCCCAACTATCACCTTCCAACGGGTGCCGGATTATTAAACCCTATAAGGGATGGCCAATTGACACCATTTTAAAAGAACCACAAATGGCACCCAAACTGGTCTCGGTCCAGGTATGGATTATTTTTAGTCCCTAAAAATAACTGCGTATTATTTCATCCCCGATATAAACCCTAAACTTACCAGGTGCCCTTTTTTCATTGCTCAACTATATAAACACCCCCAACATTTTGACATCAGACTTCATCACCTGACTTCCCCAGAGCTGAGCTTCCCTTGCGCAGTAGCTGGAAACCAAGTTGGTATGGCTTCACCGTACGACACGTTGTTGCGCAAGCCAGGGAAATGCCTCGCTTCACACGACCCGGCTGAAAAACACCATGAAGGTGTCGTTTCAACCTTGAGAATCTTCAGGGGGTCGTTTCAATTCAGGGTTGAAAGCCTTCAGTTGATTAAATCTATTTAAGTCCATCTTCATTGACTAATCTAGAAAGGTGGTTGAATCAACCAACTCCCAAAGTTGAAAAAAAACTTGTAATGAGAATCTTCCCCAAGTAGGGGGTGAAAATAATATTTGAAATCACCACCTAGTAATGGTTCACCTGAAAAATCACCCCCCTGGAATTTTCAGGAGATTCCGGAGTTGGGAGTTTCCCATCATGGTTTTTTCAGGTGAACCCACTACTGTGCTAAGCAGGTCGTTGGTTGGTTTTTGTTTCATGCTGTTTCATCGGCTGTTTAGCAGGCGCTGAAAAAAGATGCAGTTGGACAAAAAATGGTGGCTGCGCCAAACAAAATGGTGATGGCAAAACATGCAACAGCTTTTCGGTGGTACAAGGATTTCGTATCATGATAAGTCCAGTTATTTGGGGTGGATTGATTGTCTCGAAGCTCAGGTTGGGGCCGAACACTTATCTCCCATTTTCACATACCATGGGCCCCCCAAGGTCCCTACATTTCTAGAGGTTTTTTTATGTTAAAAAACCTAACCTAGTTTCAAAAGGTAGCTAAAACCACAACCTTCCATTTTTCCATCAGTTTTTTGGGGTGGCAAAAAATGGCACATCTTCCCCCTCAGCCTCAGATAGAGCCACAAGCGTCGCAGATCCACAGACAATTTGCGATCGCTCATGATGCGCACCTGACAGCGTTTTTGAGCCGCCAAAAAGAAAAACCCGAAGGATGCCGAGGTTTTCTAGTTGGTGGTTTTAACCTATTTGAATAATATGCTCGTCAAATTGATTTCCCCAAGTAGGGGTGAAAATTAAAAAAATTGCAACCACCACCCAGTTTTTTCGGGGGGAAAATGGGTTGTTTTTGTGGGAGGGGGAAGGTGTTGAGGGTTGACTGGCTTGGCCCCATGCCTTTGTTTAGGACTGGCTTTCGTATTTTTTGAGTTGATTTTTTTGTCTACTGGGAAAAGTCCTGTGTTGCGAAAACGATCACTACATGTATATGCCACGAGCCCTCAAAACCTACATGTTTAGAGGTTTCTATGGTAAATAACCTGGTTTTTAGGTGGCCAAAGCCTCTATTTTTCATGGTTTTGGGGCTCATTGTGTTTGTTTTAAAACAAAACTTATCTCTGCAATGTATTGCCAGCCAAGAAAAAAAGTACTTTTCGTAGCTCTATGGAGTCCATGGATCAGTCTTCAATGGATCAGTCCCTTGGAAAATCTGCACATCTACATCAGGTAGAAATCCGAGGCGTCAATTTCTCACCAGAAATCCGAGGGGAAAAATCCACCACCACACGGAAACCCAACCAAATCCCCAAACAAACCTGTCGTTTCATCTCTCCAAAGTTCGTGGATTCGATTCTCATCTTTTCCCACTGCAAGGCGGCTGCTCCTGTGGAGCATCTGTGAGCTCCAGAACAGCCGGGGTCATCATTTGGCTTCCAGGAATATGGGAAACCTACGTTTTCTTCCTTTATGGTGGTTTTATTTCACCCATATTTTGCTTAAAACCTTCATTTTTGTCAAAGTTAGTTGGATTATAATTTATGAACCTATTTAGAAGGACTTACCAACCAACTTACAGGGGGTTATATGATAGTTATAAGCTATAGCCCAATTTATACCTAGTTACTATGTACCATGAGCTAATGAGATCAAAAAAACCCTTTGTTAGTATCAGTAGTAGGGAGATAGGTGTGATTCACATTGATCTATACTGCGATCTGTAAAAATTTCCACTATGTACCAAGTTGAGGTTTCTTCCACAACAACGAAGTACGAATCGGACGAATGGCAGATAAGAGGTGAAAATCAAAAATCGAACGACCACTGTCTTGCAAGAGGATTCGGGATTTCTTTCCTTTCATTGCATAGGTTTCCTTGCTTGTCTCCACAAGTGGTGACGCATGAATTTTGATACATTTTTTCAAACTATCATGGCCCATGAAAAATGGTGCTTGGGAGACGATCGTTTCCTTCTTTGAAGGCCTATGTTTTAAACGCAAGCTGTTCGTTTTGGGAGAAGCTATCCTCAAAAAGTTGCTACACCGACTTCACGAGTAGTCATGCCCATGCTCTGCCTGTAGGGACCCATAACTCCACCTGAAATAGGGAGTGAAATAACAACCCCCCTCCGTGGGCCCCATGTATTTTTCAAAATGGCCCCTATGTCACTCCGTTTTTTCATCACCCATCGTAAAGGAACCACATCTCCTATATGTTTCTTCTACCTTTTTCAAAGCCGAGGGTGTTTCCCAACCAAGTAATTTTTCTCACGGAGAGATAGGACTACCTACCCCCGGCACCGTCGTTCAAGACCATCGATCCATCGCCTCTGAAGGCTTCGTTGTGACTTTGGCTTCCAAAATGACATTCCGACAAGCTGGCACAGCTGCTCTCCACCGATAGAAACCTCTCCACGGACGGGAAAGAAGCGGCAAGGGCAAAAACTCATCGCCCCAAAAACCTTGAAAACAGCATTGCTAGTGCCTTGCTTGGAGAATTCTGTCTGATGGTATGCATTTCAGATTGAAATTATCATGTGCCACTGGTGTTCGCCTTTGTTACCAGCTGTTTCAAGTCTTTCAATTCTTGAAGATCAGCTTCACTTATCATGCCTATTGCGATTCAACGATGAGTGACGCATTGTTGACATATGCTATTGAGGTTCTATCTTTACACCATTTGGTGTTCTGTATGGTTTAATTGTTGTGGAACATGGTGTTGGATATTCCAACCGCGCAAGAGTGCGCATACATACAGAAGATAGAAAGAGTTAGTCTCATGTATATGGTATAAGTCACTCCGGGAAAACTCAGAGAACAAAAATCAGGTGTATAGATATATGAGATGTATATCATTTAGAATATACTCCATATACAGTATATAGGTACATATGTGTATTATATCATCAAACCATATTTTGAAATAAGTGTTTTAGGGTACGTTGAAACTCGCATGCGTCAAGTCGTCTCCACTCTGCCCTGAACAAAGAAAGACCGGATCCATCGAAACACCAAGTTGAAGCGGCTTGTCTGACATATGTGAACAAGATTCTGGGGCAGCATAGATGGAGGTTGATATAATCAACATAGTGTAAACATAGTGACGTAGTGTAGTGATACTCAGAGATTCTCCCGAAAAAGCGTTTACCAGTTTCAATTCGCTCCGGTCTTGCTTCATTAGACTGCGGATTTGCTTCGTGTACCCCCTATCCATATATCATAACATTGTATGAAAATTCTACCCAAAAAAGTACTAAACCTTCGAGTAAGAAACCCTTCAATATCTAGTTCGAGCATATTGAATGCTATTCGTCTACAAGAAAACAAACGCCCCTTGGTGTCATCGTCAGTGGTGACTTTTTAACCTCGGAGGATGGCATGGATGGCGAGGAAGGAAGGAAGGAAAGGGAAGGGAAGGTGGGATGAGTGGGATCCTTATATACTGATTGTTTAATAGGGATCCTTACCTTATAATGGTTTCTTAAAATCCCCACACAACTGGGTAGTATATTCCCCTTAGCATATGCTAAACAACCATGGCTTTTTTCATTGCTCAACTGAGTTGCTCAAACCTCCATTGTGGATCAAACATCATTTTGGTTCGCTTATCATGGTCCGTGAAATAGCAGGTACAAAAAATGCATCAAAACAACATGCATCAAACCAAACATGAAGTTTACCAATCACATGAGCCCACCAGAAAAATGCTTGGCCCGCAAACTTAAGTCGGAACAAGTGCACTATGACTATACTGTACACTTAACACATATGATGCCACATCATCAAACTAGACCTTGGTCATGACTCATGGCCATTCTGATTGAAGCAATCTCCAACCCACAGGTGTTGAAAGGAACAAGTGAATTATCCTTGAATACAGCAATACACAGCCCAGAATGCACTCTTTGCCTTTTTGCACCTGCGAGCTTGTCTCACGAGCAGTGCAATAACTGTGTTGTTTAAAAAGGTTGATGTCGCCATGTGGAGCCCGCTGTTTCAACTGCAGTGTCACAACACATGCCACTACTGCCAACAAATGGCCTCGGTCATGCCATCAATGCTGCTACAAAATTTGACAATCACCTCCCATCTCCTCGCCATGCTTGAGTTCTTTCCGCATTTCGTTGATGCTTGAGTTCTCGCTCCCGATGCCGGTGTTCTCGCTCCCGATGCCGGATGAGGTCATGGACCATTTTCTCGTTGTGCTCACGTCTTTCTTTCTCCTCCAGACTGGTGGTCTGTAGGGAATGCAGAGAATACCAAAGCAGCATGAGAATGAACACTGCGCCAAAGACAAGAATCTCAGGTTGAGGTCTTTCCTTCCAAACTTGGATCAAGCCAATCGCCAAGCCCGCCAATGCGAGACCTAGGATCGCTGCCAGACAGTCCGTGCCAAGTGTTTGCTGTTTCTCCTTGCAACCCTCTCCCAGGATCTTCTTCTCACTAGCATCCTTATCAAGCTCCATTGTTGAAGCCAGCTGTATGGCCATTGCACTGAAGGGCAAATTGAAGAGGACGAATGTCTCACTAAAACAATCAACCCTAGATACCTTGAACCCAGGATTCGCTACGAGTCACTGGAGTCACGTTTTGCTTCTGCCGATGACCAACGACCTTCCCAGATCTGAGGGACCCAACTATAGATGGAGAGGAACTCGATGTTGAAGAACACGTCAGTTTGAATACACACGGCAGTTTTCAGAATTCAAGGAAACTCAAGGGAAAGGAAGCATGCAAGAAAGATATTACCTACAAATTTTATGATCCAACCCAAAATAGAATATGTCTGCCCTTTTGGATGGTCTGAAGAAGTCAGGAGTCAAACAACAACCCTACAAATCTAGGGCAGGTATGATGAAGATGAACAGCATCAAAGGCCAATTCCACGATCCACACTTATCAGAATTCAATGCAGAGGGAAGTGACAGATTTGTGATCAACACACAACAGAAGAAAAAAAACGGGACGGGAAAGCACAAGACTTAAAAGAAGAAGGCAAAACAAAAACAGTAATTACTACACAAACGATATGGAATAGTACTACTTTAGATTTGTTGAAGACAAAGCAATCGCAGTAAATTGCAATATTTTACCCGACATGTCAGACCACCAACTGGAACATCCCCACTTCTACTCTTCACCATCCGTCCCAAAAATGCGCGTGTTAGTTACAAGCCCAGTTACCCATTTATTTTCGGCCATTTATAGAGGCCCCATAACTCCATGTATCTAGGCAAAACTTAGGTCGGCTGGTAAACGTTTAACTCTTAGTGGGGTTACATTTAGAACCCCACCAAACTCAAAGGGGCTATGGCTAAGGGTATAAGGGACTACCTAAGGTGTGCTAAGTTATAACTATATGGATGTTTCCAAAAATAGTGGCATCCCCAAAATGGATGGTTTATAATGGAAAACCCTATTTTTTAATGGATGATTTGGGGGGAAACCCCACTATTTTCGGAAACATCCATATTTCGTAGGGACCCACCTGACCTTCCATCTACTTTCACTTTTTGTCAAAACCTGACTCGCCATGACTCACCGCCTGCAATCCAACTGACTGGAATAGACAATCTCCAAATCTGGTAGATCGCCCTCCAAGGTCGCTGTGTCTTCTCCTTGCAGATACCACCACACCAACCGGTGACTACAGAAGACAGGGGCCCCCTTGGGGGCCGTAGGATTTTTCCGGGGGGAAGACTTTAGGATTTTTTTTGGGGAGAAAGAAAACTTTAGGGTATATATGCACACTTAAGATGAAAAACCCAACCAATAAAGAAATCAACCATCCATGTATGTATACCATTTTGGACCCCAAAAAAAACCTACATTTTTAGAGGGTTTTTTTAATGGTAAAGTAACAACCTGATTTCAAAAGGTGGCCGAAACCTTCTGTTTTTCCATGGGTTTTTGGGGGGCTCCTGGAAAAACCATGGGAAAAAAAAGAGCAGATGAGCCAAGGTGAACGACAAAAAACACACTTAGATATGACATGAACCATGAGTCATCTTGATTGGTTCATGATGGCATCCTTATAATCATTCCCTGGACCATCCAAAGGCCATTAATTGAATGGTCTGTCTGAAAAAGATCATTATTTTGGTAGTGATTTATAATGAAAATAACTCCCGGAGACGATTCTTTGATATAGTGGTCTTTGACTTACAGGGTGGCTTATTTCAATCCCTATATCCCTGAGTAGGTTTTTTGGCATCCCCATACATACAGCAATACATGAGCATGTCTTACAATTAGGGATTCATTTGGCTTTTCTTAGGGCTCAGTCATTTTGAGACACACCTTCATTGGAGACAATCGACTTCGACTTTTTGGAGGTTTTGGGGTGTTGTGTTAGAGAAGCCGTGCACCTGAGTGTTCGCTGAAACCCCTCTCATTTCGGGAATCAGGTTGAAAGGCTAAAAAGTGATGAAACCACAAATCTCCGAAGACATCAATCATCAATCTCGAAAATACTGGTGCTTCATAGTCCAAAAATTAGGTTAAAAACATAACAGATTCACCATCAATCTACGAAACAGGAACCTCTGTTGAGTTGAGGTTGGAATTTTCACAATCACAGCGGCTTCACAATGATGTTGTTACCTGTCTTTGTTGCAAAAAAAAAGTCGATGTGCTTTTTTCCCCTTCTCTCCCAAAACTCTATTTGATACCTCTTCGTTTCAGCTCTTCCTACCTTTTTTGTCACACCAAAAAAATTGAAATGCATAGTCTTCCTGCCAACAATCATGCTTTTTTGTGGAAAATAGGTGTCTGTATCTCCATATATATATATATATATATATATATATATATTAGGTATNGTCTGTATCTCATATATATATATATATATATATATATATATATTAGGTATTAGTTTCCTTCCATTTAGCAGGTAAATTTTCCCCTTGAACCCATGATGATGGGAGAACAGGGCACTGTGCCTAAAAACAAATAATGACTGGCTGGAAAATCCCCTCCCATTTTCAATCGGAAAAATACATCGACTCATTCATGGTGGATTTTCCAGCCAGTCATGTTAGTTTTCCGGGGAGGGTAACAAGTCACCAACAACACTCCCAGCCACCCCAACGTCACTGGAATTTTTGCCCCAATCGCCTTCCATGTCACTAAAGTCTAAGGTGGCTCGGAAACGTGGTAAGTCCTCGGGAACGGGGACGGTTCGTTCCGCACCCCAAGCGTTGAACCAAAAAGCACTGCTTACTTGAAGGATCATCCCAGTGGTTAGATAAAGGGGTAAACCAAGCCATTTACAACTAGACTGTCCCCACTTGGGGGGCTCACTAACCGTGGTTATTAGCCACTTGCTAAGCGGGATGATCCTCCAAGTAGGCATATTCGCAGGATTGTAAAGCAACGGGTGTAAGCAATTCCTTTCCATCTCATGTGTGACTTGCAGTGCATGCATCTAGGGTATAACATATGTTTTTTCTATGTTTATCATTTTTTCCATCTCACAATACATACAAATACAGGAATTGAAAAACAAAAAAAGCAAAGAATTGTTTCATGGGACCCATCAAACCACTCATTTGTTTAAACCATTTAGGATGGTCCAGCACACAAATCCCCAACAATGAATTACAACAGGCACCCCACACAACTCAAGATTCTGAAGCCTAACCCTATGGATGCCCAGAAACAAATGCACCTGTCCTTTGTTTTGGGGGTTGGACCCTCAAAGAAGGGTCATTTGGGTTCCAGGCAATTTATTGAGATGTCGTGTTTCACCAGGATTCCCCTCCCTGAAACTAACAGCTATTTCGCCCCTGAAACTAGGGTTTTTTTCCCCCAACAAAAAGAAACTAGTTGGTGGTTTCAACCCATCTGAAAAATATGATATAGTCAAATTTGGATCATTCCCCCAGGTTTCGGGTTGAAAATAAAAAATATTTGAGTTGCCACCACCTAGGAAAGGCGCTTGTCTCTTGAAGGGTCAAAGGCTACATGTCTTTTTAAATTTTCTGGATCTCATCTTTCCCAAGCTGGAAAAGATGCCACCAAAAGTGGGTGAAAATCCACTTTTGGCACCTGGTAGGTGGAGACCCCAAATGGATACGATACCAGTTCGGAAAAATGGAGCCCGAGTTATAGGGACCAACCACCTATGGCCAAGGGCCCAAATATGGGTTTCACTGGCGAATTTTGTTCACCCCCAAAAAGCAGTGGAAAAAAAATCGGTGCCCCTTACTTATTTCTTACATTTCGGTATCTTTCACAACCCACCTCGTACTGCCAATCCCCACCAACCAACCAACCTAAACCCACCTAAACTCTGCAACGACTTCTCCCAAGGGACAATTTTATAGACCGAATCCACTGCGAATTCTCTGGCACCCACCATAGGGGAGTCCTGACGAAAAATCGGGAAAGTCAGTGGGGATGGTGTTGGCCTCGCAGGGTGCAATGCTGCATGGGTTTTATTAGTAAGCTTGGGGCTTAATTTTTCATATTCCATACTGTTGATTGGTGCAGAAATCCCAAGGCCAACCACCAGTTGGATGATCCCAAAACCCTATAAATGATGGGATTTCAACTACCAACCTCAACTGGTGAACGCCTGAGTTGTCGAATCAACATTACGAAACCTTCAGGCGCTGGCACAATGTACACCAAAAAAACTGGGACCATGTCCTGTTAAGGCCTTTCAAAAAGCTCTAAATCGAAGCAAAAAAAAAATTGAACGTCATATTAGGGATTTTTTTTCCACTACATTTTCTGGAGGGTTGGAACAATCCTCATCTCCAGGCGCTCTTTTTCCGAGTTCATTTGTACACCCGGGAAGATTAACATCAACCCTTAAACATCACCCGCCATTGAAAATGTAAAATCATCTGAACCAAACCTCCATGACCTTGTGTTCCATTCGTCAATTTTCAAAGGGTGTACAGTTGACGTGTTAGATTCACCTCGGCGCCATCTTCCGCTTCAGGTTCCACTTCCTCATCGCCTGGATGCTTTGGCAAACGGAAGATGGGCGGATCCAGTTATAAATGGGGGTAAACGTAAGGGCCCCTATAAATGGCCGAAAATACACATGGGTACTTTCGGGGTTCCAAAACCCTACTTCTAGGGGTTGTTTCACAGCATTTTATCACTGGTATCTGCCCATCTTGTGGAAAAAACGACCCCCCCAAAATTGGAAAAGGAAAAAAATCATCGACACAAACCAACCATGTTCTGGTTCCATGTTACTTCTTCGTGAGTGTATCGGGGCCTTCCATGTTTCAACAATATCCCCAAACCACCATCCATGGGACTAGTATAATAGACCTAGATTTTTGGTGCGTAATTTTTGTTGAATGATTAAGGGGGATGTTTTTTTTTGACCTCCCCCCGCTTTTTTTTGACATCCCCCGCTTTTTTTTGACATCCCCCCACTCTTTTTTGACATCCCCCCACTCTTTTCTGACATCCCCCCACTCTTTTTTGACATCCCCCCTGGGGAGAGGCACAACGTTGAACTTGAGGCTGCTGTTGTTGTAGTTGTTGTTCGTGGCGGTGGTGTTGCTGTTGTTGTCGTTGCTGCTGTTGTTGCTGTTGTTGCTGTTGCTGTTGCTGTTGTTGGTGTTGTTGTTGTTGGTGTTGTTGTTGTTGTTGTTGTTGTTCTTGTTCTTGTTCTTGTTCTTGTTGTTGATGTTGTTGTTGTTCTTGTTCTTGATCTTGTTCTTGTTGTGGTTGTGGTTGTTGTTCTTGTTCTTGTTGTTGTTCTTGTTTTTGTTGTTCTTCTTGTTCTTGTTGTTCTTGTTGTTGTTGCTGGTGTTGTTGTTGTTGTTGTTGTTGTTGTTGTTCTTGTTCTTGTTCTTGTTCTTGTTGTTGTTGTTGTTGTTGTTGTTGTTGTTGTTGTTGTTGTTGTTGTGGGGGGGGGAAGGGGGCAACGCCTCCCCCCCCAATACACTCGTTGCAAGGAATGCATTGCAGATGCTGACTTGGAGGGCCTTTGTT